>PHNY01242017.1:2474-28120 GCA_003724115.2 Anethum foeniculum
CACATTTTCAGTCGCGTTTGCATTCGCATCACTGAGGCAAGACTTCTATCCTTTAACTTTTGACTTCCTGGCATTATAATTTTGTTCGTTATGAAGTATACATATATATTTATATATCTATATATGTAAAGACTAGATGTGAATTGAGAATTATTTTGAGGTAGGCATGACTACCCTAAGTTATATATGTATAAGGACTCGTGAATCCCTAGGATAGGGAAGAGTAATTATGCAAAGTAAATTTAGTGGACCAGAAAGTTATGAGATAATCATTTCTGTATTCATTTTGTCGACCGGGAGCCGACCTTTCTTCTGACAGTATTCATCGTAATTCGAAGATTGTTTCTTCTAATATTATATGATGGTATATGATAATCACTTTAATTAATTATATTATTTAATTTTATTAAAAACCAGAATGAGGATAACGAGGATGTTATCACAAACTAAACTCATAAAGATGGTGTATTCATAAATTCATTATGTATGTATTCTTTAAAACGTCATGAGAATAACTAATTAATTAAAGTTATTTTCTCTAAGTTTAATTATTTTTAAATATTGTCTAAGGGGTTTTAATTGATAATCAAAGGAAGGTTGAATTCTAAAAATATTATTTTGAATCGGAAAGCAAGAGATTATTAAATAATCTACCAATTGTTAAGGCTCCCTGGTCAAATAGAGAATGTTCTTTGGTTAATAATAATCCATAATGGTTAGCCAATAATAAGACAACGGATAAGATGAATAACCGTAATGATAAGATGACGGTTAAGATGAATAACTGTAATGATAAGATGACGGTTAAGATGAATAACCATAATAATGAAACAACGGTTAAGATGAATAACCGTAATGATGAGAATAAAGAGGTAAAATGATGTGATGAATGTAATAAAGATTTTTGATAATTAATGGGCCACTGTTTGTGCAAGGATCGTTGTATATGATGCCCTAGCAAATGCGACCGGATGGGTCATCATATTATTGAAATCAGATTGCGGTCGACATGAACGTCGGTACCGCGGATTGAGAATACCGGAATTACGGTACTTCTGTGTAAGTGGCCGTATCTAACCGGTCCAGCCATTTTTATTTCTGGCCCAGGTGCTGCCAAAGGATGATCGACAAGTTTGAAAAGTGCTCTTGTCCATCATCAGGACAATTATGAAAAGTGCTCTTGTCCTAGTCAAGTACAAAAAGTGTTCTTGTCCATCTACTAGTAGTAAAAGAAAAGGTCCCTCAGAAGGATATAATTGAAACGACTGATCATCGTTTAATCATATCTATTTGCTTGAAAGTCTCAATCCCTCGAAAAAAGAAATGTTTAAAAATGTTTATAATTAAATTTTCACAGATAAGTGTTGACAGTAAATTGAATAAATAAAATATGTTATATCTCACAACATATTGGATTGTGAAGATTGTTTGGTAATGAAGCATGTAGTACCGATGTTAATTAATGAAAGAGGGATTGGGTGATTGTTGTTATTATTTTATATTACAGCTTAAGCGCTGTAAAAATGATTTTTTAAAGATCGATTGAATGAAAAGTCTATCCTTTAGTATCTTGAACTATTGGGAAATTATAAAAAAAGTTTGAGGTTTATAAAAGATTTTGAGATTGAGGAATGGTATAAATAGGGTATAAAGTTTTGATTCTTTTCCCTATTACTTCTATCGAGGTATATTCTATCTTTTTTAATTGATAGTTATTGGTAGAACTTGGTGGGCATTATTTTCTCATTCTTGTTGTTTTATCTTCCAACCCCCACAGATAGCAATGTGGTCGTACCATCGAAGAATAACAAGGAAGTCGGAGATATCTATTAGTCCATACGACCGGCTTGAGGTGAAGGATTATGCTGGTAGGCGAATATATATCCTAGCATATTTTGTCTAAGTTAAAACATGTAAATTGTTATATCCCTTGGGTTAAATCTATATTTGCCTGCTGATCATGCTTCACTTAGAAGTAATAGTCAGTAGCATAATTAATAGAGATATTTGGAGGAATGTAATAATTGTGAATCATTGTTTGTTTATGATTCAGTATTGTATTGGTGCGTTCTCTGAGACTATATGTGTGTGAAAGGTAAGGGTCGAGATATGAGTAATTGTGTAATAATGAGAAATATAAAGGAAATGTTTTGAAAGAGATTTGTAAAGTTGCAAGTGACAACCTAGATTCCTGACACTGGATTTGGGGGCGTTACATATTTTACCTCATGTTATGTTTTAACCTTGCTTTTTGATGCTTTACTTATAAATATTTAGTGTTTTGTGATGTTTGTATATGTTCTAACTAGAGACATGTTCTTTTGTGTATGTGTTTTGGATCAGACCCTATGTAGTTCTATCAATCTATAAGCTTACAATATTCGATATATAGACTCTATTTCGAATTTGGAATACAGATAAGATCAGAAAAGCCATCATTAGAGCAAACAATGCAATAGCCTCTGTCAGCGCAAAGCCTAAAATGGCATAACCAAATAATTGTTTTGGATATAGTTTTAACTTGAGCTCAAATCCTTATGTTATACAATATTTATGTATAGAATTTTATATTGTGATATTAATTTGAGGGCCATTGTGTATATTCGGATATTGATTTTTTTTTAAAGTTATGAAATATTTGCATAAGGCAATAAGTGCTTATATGCAACGATTTTTTTTGTTGTAAACATGGAGAAAAGTGTTGCATTAAGTTTATTCCAAAAAAATGAAACGGAATACGGGTCTTGCATCCGTGAGCTTAGGCTTTTGACCCATAATGCAACGCTGTTTGCCATCAACTACAACAGTGAAAAGTATTACATTACATAGATACTGCAACAACACAAGTCCGTAATTCAACCCAAATAACATTGTCTTAGAGGTGAAAGACATTAGACATTACGGATTCCATGTCAACATATGTACTCAAAAGAAAGATGACTTATTATGCCTTCCATTGATTGAATTTCTGATCCGTAAATATATAGTTTCTTTTTGTGTATTAATAATTCAATAGAATTCTTCCACACATACGTACCGACAAAGGAAGATGGCTTATGAAAATATTAGTTCAAGATGGACAAAAAAATATTGAAAACCTAACAAAATAAATAAAAATACATGTACCTTTATTTTCCATGTCTTCCTAGAAATATTTATTAATATTATCATCATAGAATATAGTTACCCACTGTACAACTATAACGAACTAAGTGAAAATACATACTCTATGGAGAACCAAAAAGAAAAATAGATATACCATTGAACAATTTTCATTTAAACAAGTGTTCCAACAGCGTATAAAAGTCCATAAACATTCATAAGTAAATGCGGTTTAGAAACGGAGAGAAATCCATAAAAAGTAAAATTATCAATTTCTTTTCGATTTTGAAGATAAAAAATAATATCTAGTGATAAGAAAATAAGAAATACGAACAACACAAGATATTAATTCAATTTAATTTATATTAATAAAGTAAATTGCTATTACAGCTCCAAGATAAAACAATAATGATTTTCTTCATTTCTCTTAAGAACGAATTCTCAAGTTTGCTTACAAAGAAGAAAAGAAAAACACAATACAAATTATCTCTCTCTCTCTTCTAGTCACTAAGATAAGATGTGCACTAAATATATATTACATTGTCTTGCGAATACTGGAAAGGCACGTCACCACTTGCATGGGCCCTTGTCATTCTGTTACTACCTTCCCGTATCCTTAGCAGTGTGTCTCATTTTCTTCCTCTCCAAGTTTTGCTGTAGATTTGACATCTATCCATGCACCACCTCCATGTATGAGCTGCTATAGTGATTGTTCCCCTTAACCTCTGAATTATACCTTCATTTGTCTTGTAGTAGAATTGTCGAGTTGAAAATATCGAAAAGTCAGATATTTTCTTGACTTCACTATACGATATCGCAATGTGGTGCAGACTTTAGACTTCACGGTATTTGGACTTCACGACATAGTCTAAATACTGACTTTGCGATATATGACAAATCAACGGATAAAAGTCATCTGTTAAAGGAAAATTCGAGCATTTTTAAAGCCAAGTTAGAAAAACTTGACAAAGAAATATGAACCCGTGTCAGTAAATTTTTTGTAAAAGGTGAATGTAGCAATGCAAAGAAAGTTGAGAAAGCAAACATAGGCTATTTGTCTAATCTATACTATTATATTAAAGACGAAACATTGAATGTTTCATTGTTAGTCTGGTCAGCTGTACTTTGGTCATCCAATTCTGAATATAATTCTATTAAAAAAACATTCACATAATATTTTTATCATCTAATTCCCAATATAATTCTATTATTAAAAGTAAAACATTCTCATAAATTAAAAATTCGGATCCACAATATAATTACATTTAAAATAAAACAAATATGGGGTAATATGTTTTCATTGAAAGATAATTGTTTAATTATAAAAGGAAATCGTATAAATGCTATTATACATATTATTTAATTATTTAATAATTGCAATAAATGACTAAAAACCGAAAATTAAAATTAAAATTCAACTTAAACATCTCTTTTTTCAAAAATATCACGGGTCTTATGATAATAAATTATAACTACTAATACTTAACCAATTACCTTTTTCAATAAAACATGTTGCCTTTTTCTATTTTGCCTAACTTCTTTTCCTAAATAACTAACTAATTACCTTTTTTTAACTAAATATGTTAACTTTTCTACTTTTTCAAACTAAAATATTTCCTTTTCCAAAAATATAATGGTCAATGAAAACATTTATATTTTTCAAAAATATCACCAGAAAGTCTATTTAATAAAATAAAATAATAACACTATAACTACTAATACCGAACCAATTACCTTTTTAACTAAACATGTGACCGTTTATATTTTTTATTACTAGTAACTACTATTTTAATCCTAATAAGTATAAAAATCAATTTCCTTTTTCCAACTAAAATACGTTATCTTTTTTATTTTTACCAACGAAAACACCTCCTTTTCTCAAAAATATCAAGGACAATTCAATTAAATAAATTTAAATATTATATTTACTAATATATAAACCAATTACTTTTTTCAACTAAAACACGTCATAATTTTTATTTTTTCCAACTAAAACATCTTCTTTTCCAAAAATATTAGGGATAATTCTATTTAATAAAATAAAATAAATTTTATAATTACTATTAACTAACTAATTATATTTTTCAGTTAAAACACTTTAGCTTTTATATTTTAAATACAAATTTCCTATTTTTTCAAAATAACATGGGAATTTATATTTAACATCAATTTGAATCAAATTTAAAAGTAATATCATATTATAGAAAATTGGTGCATAAAAGTAAGTAAAAGGACAATTTAGAAAAGATAGAAGATAAGACAGAACTTAAAGGAAGAATAATAGAATTGGCAAAGTAGGGATTAAGAAGCATACATGATAAGTATGCTCCCCCACACTTGTATCAAGTGTGGTAGTAGTGTTAATCATCTATATACTAACTGCAAATTTCTATGTATGAAAAAATCTAATGTTCAAATGCCTATATCTATATCTGCAACCCCTGTGTCTTCTCTACACAGCATGCCTATTTTATTTGCTCAAATGTATCCATGCAATTCGTTCCTAATCCTTCTTTTTATGCATTCAGTATGCCTCAAATTCGATGGAACATGCAAGATTTGAATAATATGAACACTCAACAACTTCTATATCTAAAATGGTACTAAGATAAGAAAAATGGCTAGACACAATGAAACTTGGGTAAGAAAATTAACGGGGAGAAAGAAAGAATCTATAATACATGGATAGTGGATGTTCTAGGGACATGACTGGTGATTCTACGCTACTCATAAAATTTGAGGAAAGAGCTGGCCCTAGCATTACCTTTGGAGATGAGACCAAAGGATATATTATGGGATATGGCATGATATAAAATAAAATGTCATCATTGACGAAGTAGCCGTAGTTGATGGACTAAAGCACAATTTGCTTAGTATAAGTCAACTATGTAAAAAATGATTCAAAGTGTAGTTCGACAATGAAGCATGTATTGTTATCAACAAAAATAATAATATGGAGCTAATTGAGAACATAAAAGGTAATGTGCATGTAGCTGACTTCAATTCAACAAATATAGATTCAATTACTTGTTTATTCAGCAAAACAAGTTTCGATGAAAGTTGACTATGACACAAAAAACTGTCTCATTTAAATTTCAAAATAATGAATGATTTGGTCTAGAAAGATTTTGTAAGAGTTATGCCAAAATCAAAATTTTCTAAGCATGGCTTATGTGGTGCATGCAAAATTGGGAACTAAAAGAAGGCCTCTTTCAAAACCAAATCAACATCAATAACGGATAAACCTGTATAGCTGCTTCATATGGATTTATTTTCAATCAATGTGATGCCAATCTCTAACAAGAAAAATTTCCTTTTGACTGTTATGATTTCTCAAAATTTACTTGGACACACTTTCTGCTGCACTCTAAGGATGAGGCAAGTGAAATTATTATCAATCAGATCAAGATAGTCAACAACAATCCAAACTTAGAAGTTAGAAGGCCGATATGTGAAAATGAGACTGAGTTCAAAAATTATATGATGAAAGAGTGTTGTGTCTGTGAAGGAACCACTCTTGAAATCTTAGCTCCAAGAACACCATAATAAAAATGGTATAGTTGAAAGGAAAAACAGATTTCTTATTTAAGCTGCAGTAACAGTGCTTGGTGAATCAAAGTTACTCAAAGATTTCTGGGCAGAAGTTGTAAATACTTCCTGCTATACTCGGAATATCTCTTTGAGAAATCAAGCTCAACGTATGAAACGTTTTTAGTTTGAAAGGAATAAACTGTGGAGCTGGGACACAAGCCAAAAGACAAGCCAATAATTGGTACAAAATGGGAATTCAGAAACAAGATGAATGAAAATGGCATAGTAACAAGGAATAAAGCTTGATTAGTTGTAAAAAGGCTACTTTCAAGAAGATAGAATTGATTTGGATGAAATATTTTCTCCAGTTGCTAGATCGGAGGCCATCAGAATCTTCTAACCTATGCATCTCATGCCAATTTCAAGGTCTATCAAATGGATGTTAAAAGTGCTTTTCTGAATGGAAAGGGCAAGTCTATGTGTGTCAATGTGCTGGTTATGAAGATCCAAGATTTCCAGAGCATGCCTATCTTCTTCTTAAAGAACTGTATGGTTTGAAACAAGTACTAAGAGCCTGGTATGTCACTTTATCTCCGTTCCTACTAGAAAGTCACTTCACTAGAGTACTGTAGATAAAACTTCATTTTATAGAAATGTTAATGGCTCTACTATAATTGTTCAAATCTATGTATATGACATAATATTTGGTTCTATAGATGACAAGCTTTGTAAAAATTTTGCCAAACTTATGCAAAGTAAATATGAAATGAGCATGATGGCTGAACTAACTTATTTTCTTGGGTTACAAGTTAAACAAATGAAAGAAGGAATTTTTATAAGTCAAACAAAATACATTAATAATCTTCTAAAGAAATTTGACTTATTAGATTGTTCTCCTGCTAAAACACCCATGATCACTACCACTAAGCTTGAAGTAAATACTAAGAAAAAGAAAGTAGACATTACAAGCTATAGAGGCATGATTGGCTCACTTTTATATTTAAAAGCTAGTTAGACCTGATATTATGTTCTCGACATGTCTTTGTGCTAGATTTCAGTTTTATTCTAGAGAGTCTCATCTCGTTGCTATGAAGAGAATTTTCAGATATCTCAAAGGATTACCCAACCTTGAAATTTGGTATCCTAGAGAATTTGGCTTTCATCAAATTGGTTATTCATATGCAAACTATGCAGATTCCACTCTAGTGGAGTTTCCAACCAAAGTAGAAGTAGTGTTGGCTATGATGCCTTGCTTGGATTGTATTGGTCTCTTTTAGAATAGCTCTAGTTCATAGGTTTTTAACACCCCATACAACACATTATAGTTTATCTTAGACAAATCTATCTCTCTCTCTCTCAGTAAAGATATCCTGGATTCTTGATGATCTTGGAGAGTCAACAAGAACTTCATGTTCAACTCCTTGGTTTCATAGCTCTTCCCATGGAATTTGAGATCATTGATCAATCTGTTGAATCTCTCAAAAACATCAGTGATGCTTTTATTGGGCTTTTCCATGAACGCCTGATACTGAGAAACAAGTATTTATTTCTTGTTTTATCTGACCTCCACAGTTCTTTCACACATAACTTCGATGTGACCCCCAATAGCCTTAGCACTACCATAATGAGCAATAGTACCAAACATGTGCATATCCATAGAATCAATAACAATGAATTGCACGCATCCATCCAGACCTACTTTATCTTTCTCAGTTTCAGTGTAGCTTGCTGGATCTTTGCCTACCCATCTCTCTGGTATGACTATTGTTCCTTTAGTGGCCTTAGGAACCTCTACTTGAGGGACAAATGGACCAAACTTCAGAATATCCACATACAAAGGGTTTGAGCCTTTGATGTACAACATCATCTTTCTCTTCCATAATGCATATTTATTTATGTTAAATTTTGGGATCTTTTTACTGCTCAGCTTTTGAGAACTCATGTTGATCTTTCACTGTATATTCGTCTACAGCCTGCTCTGTTATCACTTGTTGGAAATAAGGTCCTCAAAACAACTAGGCAGATGGGGGTAAAATGAGTTTTATACTATGGAGGAACTTGAGAAGTTAGAAAACAAGTCCATGGCCAACAGTTGGTGGAAGTGGATACAAGGAGAATGGATCTAAATTTGAGAAGAAAGCTGGTCACAAGACAGGAAGTGTAGATTGGTTGAAGATCAGACGTTTTAATTATGATGAACTTGATCATTTTGCCACTGAGTGCAAAGGCCAAAATAGGTCAAAAAGGACAAGGCCTATCTAGAACTGGAAGCTAAATATGAAGCTCTACTCAAGAAGAATCAAGAAAAAGCTTATATTGCAAAAGGGAAGTGCTGGGATGATACTGATGATAAGGAAGATGGTGAATATAGGAATTATGCTCTGATGGCTAAATCAGAGGATGCAAGTGACTGGCCTAGTCACGTAACAATTCCTACCTCTATAAGTATGTCCTTATAAGTATAAGCTCACTGTTGAGAAATTGAGTATTAAGATGTTTAATAATCATACTAGTCTAACTGCAGCTAATGAGGAAAATGGTAAGTTAAATGTTAAGAATGCTGAGTTAACTAGGAAGAATGAGGAACTATGTTCGAACCTAGTGCAGTTTGAGAATGTGAAACAAAAGGTAGAATATCTTAAAAATAAGTTTGTTATGTGCTGAACAGATAGAGAAAGCTCTTAGAGAACATGTTGATGAAAATCAACTTAAGATTAAGGATTATAAGAATTCTGCTGAGATTGTAAATGCTTGTTATGGTAGAACCATTAATGAGAAAGTTGGCATTGGTTTTGATTACTCTGATCTTAAGAAAAGAAATGGTGCATCCTACAAAAACAAAGGAATTTCTCTTAATAAAGAAGTTCCTGTGATTTTGCAAAGAGTTGAAAAACCTATTTTCAACAAGGCTGAAGTGATGATTGATGATGATTCATTAATCATCAAGCAGCAACTATATGATGAGGATAGTAAAAAGAAAGATGCAATCACTGATTCTGAGTCAGAATCATAAATCAAAACCAAATCCAGATCAGAAGTAAAAGCTCATAACAACCTTGAGAATGGTAGTGTTAAGTTCAAGAAAACCAAAACTAACAGAAATGTTAAAATAGTTGTAAACAAAGGGAATGGTTATGCTTATGCGCAGAATGCTCCTAGGAAATTATGTCAGAATTGTGGGTCTAAAAATCATTTGACTTATAAATGTAAAATTCCATCCAATCCTAACATGCATGTAACCTTATGAACACTGATTTGCGTGATTCCTTTTATGACAGACCTAATTTTATTAAATGTTATGTGACTGCTGTTGCACAGTGTATTACTGTTAGACAGAATTTGGATAAATTATTTCTTGATAATATTTACACAAGTACTGGAACAATAGTCTCTTTCAATGATGGAAATGGTGGTATTTCTTTTAAGTCGCAAAAACATCTTTCTGAGACTTACAAAAGAATGAAAAATCATATTTCAAATGTTGTTAAAAATAAAACTGTTGCCAAGTTATCTGGACCCAAATTTGTTTGGGTACCAAAGTCAAACTAGTTATATTTGTGAATGCAGGGCAAGAATAAAAGAGTTGTGTGGATCTTGGATAGTGGATGCTTGAGACACATGACAATAGATATAGCCCTGCTATCACAGTGTGAAAAGAAGGCTGGCCCATGGCTTTCTTTTGGAGATAATAGCAATGGTCTCACCATCGGTCATGGAAATTTTGAATTTGCTAATGTTATCATTGAGGATGTAGCACTGGTTGAAGGCCTAAAACATAATCTATTAAGCATTGATCAATTACTGACATAGGTTTTAAAGTTGAATTTGATGGAGATCATTGCTTAATCTCTCACAAGAAGATCAAAGATTTAAGCTTCTATGGTGTCAGAAAAAGAAGCTTGTTTGTTGCTAATTTCAAAGTTGCAGACAAGGGAGATATGTGTTGCTTTTATTCAAAGGCAACAAATTAAGAATTTTTGTTGTGACATAAGAAGCTTTCTCTCTAAAATCTAAAGTCCATGAATTCACTAGTTAAGAAGGAGCTGGTATGTGACATGCCTGCACTTGAATTCTTTCAACAAGGAGTGTGTGAGGCATGTCAGAAAGAGAAACTAAATAGATCAAGTCACAAAATCAAAACTGTGACCCAATCACTAAGCCCTTACAGTCGATTCACATGGATTTATCTAGACCTGTCAATGTCTTATCATTAAACAGGAAGAAATATGCTCTTGTGATGGTTGATGACTTTTCTAGATACACAAGGGTGAAGTTTCTTTTCACATAGGATGAAACACCTACAATCATTATAGAGCACATTAAAAGAGTTGAGAAAGAGGCTCAAGGAACCTCTATTGTGGCACTCGGAAGTGATAATGGTACTAAATTCAAAAATGCTACTCTAGAAGCATTCTGTAAAGAGAAAGGGATATCTCAACAATTCTCAGCTCCAAGAACTCCTCAACGGAATGGTCTAGTTGAAAGAAATAATAGAACACTCACTGAGGCTGCTAGAACAATGTTATTGGATGCCAAGCTGCCCACAAGTTTCTGAGAGGAATTCATTAAGACTGCATGCTATGTTCAAAACAGATCACTGATCAATAAAGGAATGGCAAAACCCCTTATTCTTTGATGACTAAAAAGAAAGCATCAATAAAACATCTGCATGTCTTTGGAAGCAAATGCTATGTGCTGAAAGATCAATTTAAGTATGTTGGAAATTTTGATTCCAAAGCATTTGAAGGTATTTTTCTAGGTTACTTTCTAGAAAGAACATCCTACCAGATCTATGTGCCTGAATAGAAAAAGATCATGGAAATCATGGATGTGTCCTTCTATGACATAATCTTTTCAAAAGATAACGATGAAGGAGAGACGGACATTGAGAAACTAAGATTCGAGAATCAAAATTATCTCAAAAATTTTGATGATGGTGATTCTGATGATGAAAATGAAACGGATCATGAGCCTGAAATTGAGAATGAAGAAAAACAAAGTGATTCCTTCTTGAATAATGATGATGAGGCACCTGAAGTTACACCTGTGCAAAATTCTATTAACACAGGGGAGAATCTAACTTAGGGGGAGCATCTACCTCAAGGGGACCATCCAACTCAGGGGGAGTGCCTTCAAATGATCAAAATGTAGAAGTAGAATCAATGTCAAGAATTTGTCACATAAGAAAATGAGATAGAAGTCACACCAGTGATCAGATCATTGGAAATCCCAGTAATAGTGTGAAGACAAGAAAAAATGCCATCAATGAATGCTTATATGGATGCTTTCTATCTCAAGAAGAGCCTAAAAGAATTAAGGATCCTTTGGAAAGTGCTGATTGGATTGTTGCTATGCAAGAAGAGCTAAATTAATTTGAAAGAAGCAAAGTTTGGAAGCTAGTACCTCCTTCTACTGACAGAGATATAACTGGAACCAAATTGGTTTTCAGGAACAAAATGGATGAACAGGAGTAGTGACTAGAAACAAAGCAATGTTGGTTGCTAAAAAGGGTACTCTCAAGCTGAAAGAATTGATTATAATGAGACATTTGCACATGTTGCAAGATTGGAAGCTATCAGGATATTTTCAGCTTCTACAGCTCATTCCAACTTCAAGGTGTATCAAATAAATGTCAAGAGTGCCTTTCTAAATGGTGATTTAGCTGAGGAAGTTTATGCTCAACAGCCACCTGGCTTTGAGGATCCTGACTTTCCTGACTTTGTATATAGACTTCTTAAAGCACTTTATGGATTGAAGCAAGCTCCAAGGGCATGGTATGAAACTTTGTCCAAATTTCTTATGGACAAGACACTGTTCAACAAGAAATATAATGATGGTATCATACTTGTTCAAATCTATATGGATGATATCATGTTTGGATCAACAAATGAAAAGTTGTGTGAAAGATTTTCTAAGTTGATAGAAATTCAGTATGAGATGAGCATGATGAGGGAACTTACATACTTCTTGGGTCTTCGAGTTAATCAAAGAGATGATAGAATTTTCATTAATCAAGCCAGGTACATAAGAGATCTACTAAAGAGGTTTGGAATGGAAAATTCATCACCTTCCAAGACTCCAATGTCAACAGCAACTAAACTTGATGAAGATAAATGTGGAAAAAGTATTGACATCAAGTCTTACATAGGTATGGTTGGTTTCCTACTTTATCTGACTGCTAGCACACCTGAAATTATGTTTGCTACATGAATGTGTGCAATATTTGAGGCAAATCCGAAGGAATCTCATCTTATTGCCATCAAGAGAATTATCAGATACTTGAAGGGGACTACTAATTATGGACTTTGGTATCCCAAGGGAATTGGTTTTAATCTTGCGGGCTTCACTGATTCTGATTATGCTGGATGTAAAGTTGGCAGAAAAAGCACATAAGGAAGGTGCCCGTTCTTAGGACAGAGGTTAGTGTCTTGGTTAAGTAAGAAGCAACAATCAACAACAAACTCTATAGCTGAAGCTGAGTATATTGCTACTTGTAGTTGTTGTGCTCAAGTGCTTTGGATTAGAAACCAATTGATGGATTATGGACAAGTGTTAGAACACATTCATATAATGTGTGAAAATACCAGTGCAGTATCCATTTTTCCCAATCCAACAAATCATTCTACTACGAACCACATTAACATAAGGTACCATTTCATCAGGAAACATGTCGAAAATGGTACATTTGATGTAATATATGTTCCCACTGAGAAATAATTAGCTGATATATTCACTAAGCCTTTGAAGAGACTACCTTCAACAAGTTAGTTAGTGAAATTGGAATGCTAAATCCTTCATTCCAAGGTTTTAAGTGAATTAATCAGAAAATTGTTTACAGCAGTAAATTTCCACCTGAATTTTATCAATATTCTCTAGTGTGGCAATTAGCTGAAACATATTTTATAAATATTTCAGTTCACTACTACATATTTTTAAATGTATTTTTCAAATTATAAAATTAGGAATTTTCACTTAGTTGAATCTTTAGAATTTTATAATTTCACTTTATATTAAACAAAAGAATGAGTCCATTTGTATTTGATTCTTCTTTAAGAATCCAAATATTATCACTCTTTTGACATTTTCTCAAAGTACTTGATTAAAAAAAATTATTATAGTGTATAGTCTTCAATCATTTCTCACTATGCGACATAGTTCACACTTGGCTATGCGATATAGTTCATACCTGACTATGCGACATAGTTCATACGTGACCATGCAACATAGCTCCTCTTCAGACTATGTGGTATAGCTGCTTTTCAGACTTTACGATATAGTAAGTTCAAGACTTCATGATATACAGACAACGCTATACACTTTCTCTATCTATATCGCATTGTACATCATATCGAACTCATTTTTATCAAGTACTCAAAAATTGAACTTCTTTGGAACCTCTCACAAACTTTCAATCTTAAATCTCTCAATTTTAATTCTTCTTCTAATGGCACCAAAAGTAGCACCCGCTACTTTTATCATTCCTCACATCACAAACTACTTAACCTTTCCCGCTGAGAATGACATCAAGGATCAATACAAATGCTTTGTTCACTTCTTGAATTCATCTTATCTCAAAGGAGCACTTACTGCAAATCCCACACTATATGTGGAAGTTTAGGAGGAATTCTGGAGAAGAGCTACCTGTACTGAGATTGGGCTACAAGATGGGTCAACATCAGTTGAAATTAGTTGTGACAGCAAAGGCATAACCTTCAACAAAAATGAGATGTGCAAAGCTTTGGATCTACTATCGGAAGGGTTTGTAGCTGAAGCAACCAATGGGGAGATGATGGAGTCCTTGGATTTCATCAGATACAGCAGTGGAATCAATCTAGCTATGCTGAACAAAAAGTATGTGAGAAAGGAAATGTCTATGATCTTTGATTCTCTACAAGAGGCATTTCTATGTAGAAAAACTGGTTGGGATCAAATAAGTCTTGTTGCTTTGAAGATGACCCATGCACTAGCCTACAACCTCAAGATCAATGTAGGTGCAATCATCATGAAAGAGCTTAGTCAAAGATTGGGTATATCTCCAAGAGGTAGGGGCTCTAACATATTCTTTGCTAGATTCATTCAGTCTATTTTTAATTATAGAATTGCTAGACTTGTTACTGATACTAGAATGGATACATCAAAACTGGCGTATCCTAAATCCATGTCCAAAATTCTCATTGGGACATTAGAAATTAGGAATCAAGTGGATGTTCCTTTGTGTATAAAACTTAATATGAGTGATATGTTCAAAACTTATCCACTTGCTCAACCAACATTTCATAAACCTAGTGTGACAAGTGTTGCTCAAGCTAAAGGTGTATACAAAATTAGCCTAACCCAAGCCTAACCCCCTACAGCCTCCTTCATCAAAAACAAACAAACCTGTCACTAAGCCAACTACATCAGTCTCTCAAAAGACTTATGTTAGTAAAAGAATAAAGAGGAAAGCCATTGCGTCAGTCCATGATGATGCTGATTTAGATTTAGAAACTGAGGATACTGAGTCACCTCTCACCAGACCAAAGAAGTCAAGAACACAATCTACTTTCATGTTCTCCCAACAGGACTTGGATTTGATTGAAGGGGGGCAAACATGTTACCGCATGTGTCTCTCAACAAGTCACAGATATTGACAAGAGCAGTCTCCATACTGCATCTTGTAAAGAGTCTGCACAACCTCAGGAACCCACTCCCGAGGAGTTGGTACAAGGG
The DNA here is from genome assembly GCA_003724115.2 of Anethum foeniculum. Taxonomy (NCBI): domain Eukaryota; kingdom Viridiplantae; phylum Streptophyta; class Magnoliopsida; order Apiales; family Apiaceae; genus Anethum; species Anethum foeniculum. The sequence goes on from PHNY01242017.1 coordinate 17,817, forward strand.
GAACACTTGAGTGGAGAGTACATGGAATTTGAACCTTCTCCTATTCTTGATCAGGAGGAATTGCCAAAATCACCTCTCGTTCCCACTTCTCTTCCAGAAATCTTAAACACTCAAATTTCTTCTCAGCTAGAGGACTAAGAAATTGGAACTCTAGACATTAATCAACAACTACTCCAATCTGTGGTTGAGCCAATTTCAAGTAATATAGTGCATGACACTATGCTCACCACCCAGGAACAACATTCAATTGGTCAGCAGATGCACGGTGGGACATACTCTAATGACACCAACATAAACACAGTGGTTTCACCAGTTATTACTGGAGAAACTTTGATCCAATCACCTTCACTCATCATTTAGGATGTTGTGAATGATGTGTCAGCAATGACAAATGAGGCTACTGATGTAACTCATCACACAACTGTGGAAACATGAGCAGACCTCACAGTTATTCAATAACTAGACTCTCATAGTCTACTCATCCTGGTTTGGAATCTTCATCCACTCCAAAGAGGCCTAACCCTAGATCTAACTTTGTTAATCAATGGTTGCAGCTTGTGCAACATGACATATGCAAGCTGACAATTCCTGGAGATTTTACTATGAAGAACAAACGAACAATTATTCATGTCATTGAAAGGATATAGAAGAAGCCAGTGCAGTTGACAGCAGAGGAATTAGCAGTGTTGAGGGTCTTGAAAGACTTCGTTAAATGGACATCTACCCACAACATCTTCAAAGAAGTAAAAATGGAAAGAATCCCTATGTTATAAGTTTTAAGCTTTTCATGTAAAATACTTGTCCTTGAAATTCATACAGATCTTTTATGATTTATTTTTATGTATGTTAGGCATGTTAGTAGACTTGAAATTGTGCCTAAGTTTCTTAATCATAATTTGGGGGATATTGTTGGGCACATGACAGGTCTATACCATCGTAACAAGCCTACTAAAGTGAGAATGTCACTTTACATGGCCAAATGGAGTCTACCATTTGGATTAGTGATAAGTTCCCACAATTCTTGTCTTGTTACTTGCATTATGTAATTACTTCCAAATTGCTCATGATTATAATGAGCTTAGGATTTTTCAATGTAACATTCTGTATATATTAGTCTGAAATAAATATTTCTGGAAGAAGTGCAATCAAAAATTTGTCAGATAGCAGAATGAAGTACAATTGAATAAAGTTACAGAAGACACTCCAAGTCAAATATAGTGAAGTCTAGGAGAGCTACAAAGTGAGGTGGTGCAACGCTATATCACAAAATTAAAGATGTAGTGAAGTCTACTCTATCGCAAAGTCTGCATTTGGACTATGTCGTGAAGTCCAAATACTGTTAAGTCTAAAGTATGCACCACATTGCGATATTGTATAGTGTAGTCAAGAAAATATATTAGTTCGCGATATTTTCAGTTGGGAAATTCTACTACAAGACAAATGAAGGTATACTACAGAGGTTTAGGGGACCAATCATTGCAGCAGCTGGTACATGGAGGTGGTATATGGACAGATGTCAAATCTACAGCAAAACTTGGAGAGAAAGAAAATGAGATACACTACTAAGGATACGGAAAGGTAGTAACATATGACAAGCAACGTGACTCCTCAGTATTGGCAAGACACAGCTCACTGAAATTGTGTGTGCACAACTTGTGAAATATATTATATATTGAGTGCACATCTTATAATTTAGTGAGTAGAAGAGATAGAGCTAATTTTTTATTCTTTTTTTCTTTTCTTCTCTGTAAGCAAACTTGGGAATTGATTTTTAAGAGAAACAAAAAAAAAATCATCATTGATTAATCTTGGAGCTGTAGTAGCGATTTTCTTTATTAATATAAAGTAAATTGAATTAATATATTGTGTTATTCGTATTGCTTATTTGCTTATCACTAGATATTATTGTTTAGCTTTATAATCGAAAATAAATTGATAACTAGTCATTCACCCCCTCTTCCTAGTTGTTTTGAGGACCTTGTTTCTAACATTAATCAACGGATGATCACTATTCGTTTATTCATCATCAGTGGTATGAACTTCAACTTTTTTTGACTCCTTTTTCTTTTCTTTCCAGGTGTTCTCACGGAAGGACTAACTATTTGAAGATCAATGATTTAGCAACATTCCTGGATTCCATCTATTTAGCAATTACTTCCTGGTCTCTTTCTAGTTGTTTCTTAAGAATTTCTTTACTTTTCGGATCAACTAACAAGTCTTCCCTAGCAATCTGGAAATCTTTCCTAGCCTTCTGGATTTCTAACAACTCACTTTCTAACAAAGTATTTTTCTCAATTAATAAAGCATTAGAACTTTTTATTCTAGCATTTTCCTTAGTGAGATATTTACGAGTGACATGTAAATTGTACATTTCTGAAAACATATCATTAATAATACTTCTTCATTCATCTTTACTGAGTTTAGAAAGATTGGTTATTATTACCTGATTGCTGGCAGAACTTGCTTCTTGATCATCTTCATTGGCCATAAGTGCAAGATTGACATATTATATTTCTTCATCAAAATCATCTCCATTAGCCCAGTCCTTTTCGATTGTGATGAATGCCTTTTCCTTTTGTTTGAGAAGCTCAAAATATTTCTTCTTATAGGCTAGAACTTTATGGCTTCTTTCTTTCTTCTCAACTTTAGGCTTTTTGCACTCACTTGAAAAGTGACCCGCTATTCCACCATTATAGCATTTAAACTTGGATCTATCAGCAAGACTCTTGTTGTGCTTGGAATCCTTTATTAAAGGTTTGGAGAATGACTTTCTTCTCCTGAAATTAAGATTTGAAAATCTTTTTGACAAAAATGCTAAGTGCTTATCTAGGCCATCCAATTCTTCTTATGTTGAAGAATCATCATCTTCTTCAACAACTTTTTCTTTGCATTTAACACTAAAATCCTTGACTCATGTGTCACTTTTGTCTTTAAAGATTTAATCTTAGGTTCCATCTGATGATCAGTCTCACTAGATGCAACAAGAGCAAAAGATTTCTCTTTCTTTTTCCCCTTTTCAATCTCCTCATCTTGTTGCATCTCTAGCTCTTAGAAATTCAAGACACCATAAAGTCTGTCAAGATTAAAATCTTTATACTCATAAGAGTTCATGACTGAGACAGTGGTTATTTTCCACTCCTTTGGAAGAGATCTGAGAAATTTCAACTTTGAATCTTTGACTTGATACACTCTTCTATGCAGTTTCCACCCATTAAACATTTTTTGGAATCTGTTAAATGTTTCAGTCAATCCTTCACCATGATTTGAGTGAAAATGCACATACTGTTGTATCAGCAGCTGCATCTTGTTTTCTCTTGCCTATTCAGATCCTTCGCACATAGTTTGAATGGTGTCCAAAACCTCTTTAGAAGTGTTACAGTTGATAAGACTTTCAAACATGTCAGAATCAATTCTATTGAAAAAAAATTTCATGGCCTTTTTGTCCTTGTTTATCTCTTCAAGATATTTTATGGAATAATGAGCTGGATCTTCGGGAAGAACACTATCTGGACTGGTAGTTCCATCTACAGCAGTTACTCCTGCAATGGCCTCCATAGGAACATATGACCATTGTCATTGTAGTTTACATAGCTTTCATCTTGAGATAATAGATGGAGCCACATCTTCACTTTTCAATGACAGTAAAAATCCTTGTCAAGGACCGGAATCTTAACACTTGCATCCTTCTTACCCATGGTTGATTATATAGTTTCTGATCTTTACACCATCTATATATTGAAGGCCTGCTCTGATATCTATTGTTCCATACTAATAATCTAACAACTTAGTTGTAGAAAAGGGGGTTGAATACAATCAAGACAAATTTATATCTGTTTTTGATCTTTTTAACAACTTAAGAACAACTGGAAAAATACTTAAATTGAAAACATAGATATTTAAAATTTCACGTGGTGTGTTTGAGCTCACTACCTGAAATGTATAGTGAAGAAATAATATGTGCAAATTATCAAGTAATTTCATAACTGCTTTTACATTGTTTACTCTTAAGAACTCTCTCTGTTTGCACTCACAATACACTTGTGCAAAATTTATTTCTTAAGTTCTAACACTGCTAAGCTTGATTTATATATTACCGAGTTACGTGTTACTAGACAATAAAGTTTTTTTTATTCTCTAGGTCCAGTAAGATGCTTCTACATTCTCTCCCATGTGACTTGATCAAATTGGATGAATTTGTCTTTGATAGATTTCATTTTGAGTCTTCCAATTTCCTTGCACAGGAATGGAACGTTTCCTTCTTCTTCAACTTTCCAAGTAGATAGAATCTTTGTCTTGGCTCCCAAATTCAAACTGAGTCGTGTATCTACCCATGTGATGAGTCAGATGTGTCTTATTCTCCACTGTTAAGTCACTATCAATTGATGTCTGAGGTTCTATCCATTGACAGTCTTCTTCTGATTAGCCGTTGATGGTCATATGTTGATAAGCTTAAATTCATATCCGTTGATCGTTTGAATATCATCCATTAACAGTCATTTCACTTATGTAGAATTACATGGCATCAAGTATTTAAAATTTACCCACCTATTTGACACATCCATTGATAAGTCAACATGATTTATTTGTTGATAAATTAACCTATCAACTTATAACTTAAGACTTAGTTGAATATATTACAAAAATACTTATTCATTGATAAGCTTCCCTATCAATGGATGCTTCATAAGGATGCTACATTGATAGGCTACATTTTAACTTATACATATTATGTTCAAGTGTTGAGTTATCATCAAGAAAGTACATGATACCTAAGAATGACTTCTCTTCCTGCACAAGTTGGTCCTTTTAAGATCAACTATATTACGTAAAAAGACAAGTGGAAGATGAGCGAGAAAATTCCTATGTGCATTCAAGAAGAATAACGCCTTCAGTCTGAGAAGGTAGAAAGTGCTCACGTTATGACCACGACACCCACTAAAGAAGAAGGAAAGAAATTGGCGATAGTCAAAAGAAACAGGAAATTGATGCAGCTGTCACTAAAGACAAGGGACAGACTTCTGGCGCAAAGAATTTTGGAGGTCCTAAATGTAACTTCTGTAGTGCTAAAGGACATACAAGAAACGAATGTTTTAAATTTTGCTAGTGGTTAGATAAGAAAGGTAATGCATCTATTAATGTTTGTTGTAAAGCTTTTACATCTGAAGCTCCTTTAAATACACGATGAATAGATATTGGTCCAACTGTGCATATAAGTAATTCATTCCAAGGATTCCTTTCCGTGAAGAAGTTAAAAGAAAGACACCAATATTTGCTCGTTAGAAATGGAGAGAAAGCCAAAATTGAAGCGATAGAAACTTTTCGACTTATGTTGGAGAGTGATTTTAATTTGAATTTAATGTATATTGTTTATGTTCCTAGTATTAGTAGAAACCTTATTTCCGTTTCGAAGTTAGACACTTATGATTATTCGTTTAAATGAAAAATAAAGGTTTTTCTCTATTTCTTTATTCTGAGTATATTGGCTCTAGGCTCTTAGAGAGAAACCATTGCAGATTATATTTGAATGCTTCTTTTAGTGAATCCTTAATTTCAATGAATGTGCAGGACGAAGTTACAACTGTTTCTAAAAAGAGAAAAATGAGTTTTACATCCTTTAGAATGGAAAGACTTGTTAAAATGGGAACTCCTCATCCTTTAGACTTCTCAGACTTTGAAACATTTATTATATATATTAAGGGAAAATTTGTAAAAACAAACAAATGAGGTACAACTCGTAGGATTAAATGCTTAGAGATAATCCACACTGACATTAGTTGACTATACTCTACGAGTATTGGTCGTCAAAATTATTTTATTACTTTTATTGATGAGTACTCGCGTTACGCCTATATTTACCTTTTACATGAAAAATCTGAAGCACTTCATATGTTTAAATTTTCTAAAACAAAACTTGAAAAACAACTTAATTTAGATATTAAAGTTGTCAGATATGATAGAGGAGGAGAGTATTATGGAAAAAGCTCTAAATCTTGATAGAGTCCAGGTCCTTTTGCCTTATTTTTGCGAGAATGTTGTATCATTCCTCAGTACACAATGTCAGGTACACCGCAACAGATTGGTGTTGCTGAGAGGCAAAACTAAACACTTACGGATATCGTTCCAAGCATTATATGTCACAGTACTTTACCAGAATTTTTTATGAGTTGAAGCCCTTAAAATAGCCATTCATATTCTTAATCGAGTTTCAAGTAAGTCTGTTTCTTAAAAACCTTTTGAAATATTGTAAAAGAGGGAACTTAGTTTTGGATATATGCATGTATGGGGTTGTTTGGCATTAAGAATTTGGACCCTAAGAGTGTAACTTGTCATTTTATTGGTTACCCCGAAATATCTAAAGGTTTTCGATTTTATTTTCTACCACATACCACTCGAATAGTTGAGACTAAAAATGCAATATTTTAAGAATTCTAAATAGAGTGGGAGTACATCTCGAAAGATAAATTTGGAAGAGATTTAGGATAATGTCTCTATTCCTATCATTCCAGATATTAGTGCACCGGAAAATTATGACTAAAATATGGTTACAGGAGAATGTACATAAAGAACCACCTGAAGATAACACTAGTGAACCTCTCAGAAGGTCAGAAGGAGTACGATGATCAACAATCTCAAATGATTATATTCTGTATCCAGATGAAATTGAGTTTAATCTAGGCATGAGACATGATCCTGTTTCTTATAAAGAAGCTGTTGCTAGTAACCATTCAATTTAGTGACTTGCAGTAATGGAGGATGAGTTGATATCCACGAAAGATAATAATGTATGAGATCTAGTTGAGTTGCCACAAGGATTTAAAGCTATAGGCTATAAATGGGTCTACAAAATTAAGCTTGATTCTAGTGGTAATATCAAAAAATATAAAGCTAGATTTGTTGCTAAATGCTTTACACAAAGAAAATAAATTAATTGTAATGATTCTTTTTTCCCCTGTGTCGAGTAAGGATTTATTTCATATAATCATGGCTTTAGTAGCTTATTATGATTTAGAGTTATACCAAGTGGATGTGAAGACCGCTTTTCTTAATAGTGATTTGCATGAGGATGTCTACATGTCACAACCGGAAGGTCTTTTAGTCAAAGGAAAGAAACGCATGAAGTGTTGGTTAAGGAAATCCATATATGGACAAAGTCAAGTATCTAGAGCGTAGAATATTAATTTGATGATGTGATTGGAAAATATGGGTTCAAAAAATATTCTGTAGGCCAATGCATATTTCTCAAAGTGAATGGGAGCAAGTACATTATTTTGGTACTATATGTGGATTATATCCTTCTCGCTAGTAGTGATAATAATTTAATTCATGAGGCAAAGAGATTCCTTTATAAGAATTTCGATATGAAGGATGTGGGGGGAAGCATCTTATGTCTTGGGAATTGAAATTCATAGAAATAGATCTAAGGGAGTTTTGAGTTTATCACAGAGAGCTTATATTGATAAAGTTCTCAAAAGGTTTTAACATGCAAAATTATGCTCTAAGTGTTGCTCATGTTGTCAAGGGTAACAAATTTAACTTGAAATAATACCCTAAAAACCAGTTGAACTTAGATCAAACGGAGCATATTCCGTATGCTTTAGCAGTTGGAAGTCTTTTGTATGCTCACGTATGTACCAAATAAATCTAGGTCCGGATCATTGAAAGGCTGCTAAAAAGGTCATGTGGTATTTCCAAGGTACAAAAGATTTTATGCTTATGTTTTGCAAAACAGATAACCTTGAAGTCATTGGTTATTTCGATTTCGATTATGTTAAGTGTAAAAATGAGTTAAAATCCACTTCATGTTATGTTTTATGTTTTCTAGAGGAGCTATATATATCATGGAAAAGCGCTAAGAAATTGTTGCATACTTCTTCTACTATGGAAGTTGAATTTGTAGCCTATTATAAAACAACGAAGCAAGCTTTATGGTTGAGAAATTTTGCCATGTATCTCAGAATAGTTAACACTATTTCTAGACCGTTAAAAATTTATTACAATAATAGAGTTGTTGTTTCTTTCTCTAAAGACTACAAGGTAAGTGACACAACAAAATACATAAATATAAAGTTTCTTGTAGTGCGAGAAAGGGTTGAAAAACAACAAGTGTAAATTGAGCAAATTAGTACAGTTCTTATGTTGGCTGATCCATTGACAAAAGTTTTACCGCCCAATCTCTTTTGAGAACGTGTTGCTAGCATAGGTTTGGTTGATAATATTTCTTATTGATATGGATTATATTATAAGACACTAGTAATGTGATCTCCTTATGTTATGGTTTTGGACAAAGTATTCATATTGTTAGTTCTAATTATAATGCACATTCGAAGTTTATGGAACAAAAACTTATGTAAGGACCTCACAAACATATTGATTTGTTATTGTTTATGATATATTATGTTGTTATGACTTTAAGCTAATATCTCTATTAAGTTCTATAATTATACTTAGATTGTAACTAAAGGATGATATCATATATTTGTATTTGAGTATGATACTACCTTTAATTCTATTCTTGTATGATATAAGAATTAGCCTATCTTATTAGATTAAATCTTAAGAATAAAAGTCTTGTTATATGTATGTTGATCATGTATTGACCCTTGGCCAAGTGGGAGAATGTTGGATTTGATGGGATCCAATCCATTACTTGTGGCCTATCGGGTATTATTGTTAATCATATAAATAAGACTTGGACCTAATTAGTAATTAAATATATAAATAGCACTGAATATATATTTAATTAATACATCCAACATATATCTATTTAGATATATATAATGGCTTAAGTACTTAAAACCATAACTTTGATGGACTGTTATTGGTTTAGCCCATTACTGTTGGTCCCATTATTCCTTACGTTAGAACAAAAATTATATGTCTCATAATATTCACAAAATACACACATACCATCCTTACGTATAAAGGAGAGTAGTAAAGATCAAATCCCTCAAGTACTCACGATCTTTTCTCTCTCAAGATCATCAAATAGCCTCTCAAGATCGTACTTTTGATTGGGAGATACATGTGTACATATTAAGTGAAGGATTCCGAGCATTTCACACTACAAGAAAAACTCAATCAGACGACACCAATAAGACAACACTTGACAATAAATGTGTTGTCTAATTTTTTCACACAACAGTTTTGCTTTACCCTCAAAAATCATATTGTTTGACCTGCATCACTACAACAGTTCAAAAACTGTTGTCTAGTAAATCGAATCAGACGAATGTTTTAAATAGCGGTGTTGTGCAAATCATAAGATTTGGGCTTTATAACAACGGTTTTAGAACCATCGTCTAGTTAATCTAATCAGACAACTCTTTTAGATAGCAGTGTCATGCAAATTAGAAGGTTTATANTGTTTTCTAAAGATATTTTCTAAAGATGATTACGACAATGCTGCTATTAACATTGTTAAATCACACAAATCTTTTTTTTATTTCATTTAAGAGCATTTCAGACAATGTTAGTTATGTAGTGTTGTCTCAGTGTCACCCTATCATAGAAGTATTTTTTATGTTGTATGTTTATCTGTTACACATGATTTTTATGATTAAAACCGTTGTCTCACTTACTGTATAAGAAAAAAAAATTAATAGAAAGAAACCAAACCTGCCAAAACAGAGGCATATGTATAACTAGCAACCAAGCATCAAACAAACATGAACAAGACTGAACCAAAGTCATAATGTGTTACAAGACCTTATATAATTCAAAGNTAGAAACAGAAATGCATTATGAAAGTTGAATTAGTTCATCTTCATCTCGCATGTAACTATTCATGTTACTTTCATCAATATCCGGAAAATTGGGCATAAAAAACTCATTCTCAAGTTCTACCTCGACAGATCCCTCATTTTCTTCATCATTATCTTCGTAGTAATTTTTCTCGGGTAATTTTAACACCACGGACCATAATTTCTCAAGGGGATCGTCAATGTAACNATTTTGCTAAAACAAATGGATCATTCAAAAAGCCCAACCTATTCAAATTTACTAAGGTATATCCCAAGTCATCAACTTTAACCCCTTTGTTTATGTCTATCCAATTGCAAAGGAAAACAGGGATCCTAAAGTTATTATAATCCAAGTCCCATATACTTTTTATAACCCCATAATAGGTATGTGAGGTGAGCTCAATATTTTGATCCTTGCCCTGCACAATCATTGTGTCAGCTTCTACACACACACACCGCTGCATTGAACTTGACGAGTATCATCACGATCCTTAGTACTGAAGGTAACCCCTTCCATTCGGTAGCCGCTGAATGTAGGAACAACCTTGTTGGGCTCATCTGCAA
>PHNY01242018.1:0-10478 GCA_003724115.2 Anethum foeniculum
TGCAACCTGATAAAACTGAAAGACATTTGAAAAAGGAAACAAAAATACATCTTCATACAAAAAAATATAGAGGCCAACTTTTAACATATGGAACTAATACATATTTGTATACATATATATATAAACATTTTTCCTTACCGACAACCATTTTTTTCATCATCCTACAGGAAAGAAAAAGAGTAGGAGAACAATGCAGATCCGTAACATCCTGTGTTTTAATGAATGTTTCTTTTTTATGACTTCTCAATCTTCCACTGCATGAACGCCGTTAGGAAAGAATCGTAAACAAAAAACAGGAAGCCTATGCACTATCAACAAATATACACAATTACAGATCATTTAGAAANCAGTTTATATTTGTTTTACAAGTGAAAAAAAAAAAAGAGAAGTAAACATGATTTGTCCCAACTCAGAAGTATAAAAATAAATTTCAAGATCCACTCAAAATTAATTTGGAATTTAAGAAAATGCATTGATCAGATTTAAAATGAATTAAAATAGGTAGCAGATACAAGATACGAAACACATATACTTTTATAAATAGTCAAATAAATTTAATTTTTAACTATTATATATATCTAAACTATAATAAATTTTTAAGTATTTGTAATTTTGTATGCTAAAAAACATAAATTGGAATGTGGATTACAAATTTATATCTTAAACATATGACATATTACTATATTATATGACATATGACATGTTAATCATTTGTTCTCCTTTGCTCTAGTCGTCCCTCTCAGGCTAGCAGAATGGTTTTTTTTTCTTTCTTTTCAACTCTTTAATTGATTCTTTAAAAAGAATAATTTATCGTTTATTTGTTGTGCGCTGACATGGTTTCCTTTACTTTTTGTCTCAAGGAATTGTCCCTAATGAGAGGTTATCAAATAAGATACCTTGGCAGTGATGAAGTAAAGTTCATCGATCAAATTGGCACAATCAAATTGATATTTGATTAAAATGTCCAGTACCTATACAATGTGCAACATGTAATGCCCATGAATCAATCAATTAAAGACAAAGATCCAATAATGGTAACCATCGAAGCACCAACCCCGCGTTCTTCGAATCTGTATATAGAGTTTGATCTCTTCCGTAATGCATACAAAGGCACTATTATGGTAGACTGGGAGGAAACCTTTACCAGTCGTGTTTTTCCATGGGATGAAAGAATTGAATCACATGATGGGTTATGAGATTATAGTTTATTGCGGGTTGATGCCTAATGCTACAGGAGAAGAACTTGAGTTTAAATTGTTAGACACCTCTGCTTTTGAAGATGTTTACGAAGTTATTTCTGTCAGCAACAGCGCATCATGGGTTTTAACCATATGTGAAAGCTTACTATTTTACGTGATAACTGATAATGGAGTATATGTGGACAATGATGATGGAATCATACCGTTATCCAAATCATGTGTGGCTGTGCCGGTGAATACTATGCTCTATTTACAAATTAAACTCAAATGTGATGTTGTGGATTACTCCGCCATATTGGAATTTGATGCTGAAAAAAAGGAGAATCTCTTCAAATTGATAATCCTGAAGCGCCAACCATCCAAGCAAAAGTCACTTGGGATGCTGATAGAGCCTCGATTAAGTGAACTATTAAGAAGAATACCAGGCGCTCTTAATCGAACTATTAAGATGAGTGAAGAGTACTAAGGGCTGATACTTTCTTTATTTTTCTTTTGGTTTAGCCACTATATCTGTCTGTTACTTTCTTTTTCTTTATCCACTATATTTTTTTGCTACTTGTATTTTAACTTTTAAGTGAACAAAATTTTCAGAATGAGCAAATTTATTCACGTTTTTCTTTTATGTTTGTTGCCAGTATAGTTGGAAATGATCAACAACGTTTACTTCTTTAATTTGTAATTGCAATGTAAAATTATTTCTTCCAATTGCTTTTAAACATGGTAGGGAATTTATCATTCTTTTTATCTTGATGTAATGGGAACACTTATGTTTTATTGTAAATAATTTACTTTAATTAAACTTGAATTTCAATATGTGGTAGAACCTGATTAAAAAGCTCTCGAGCTCTCTTTTCAATGATTGTACAAACTTCTCTTTCTCTTTGTATGATCTTTATTACGCCACTTGCATAAGAAGCTACAACATTATTTTTGTACATGTATTATAGTGAAAGGAAGTAAGAAAAGTACTGAAATATTGTCTTTAAAATTATTATATTTGAGTTGTACTTTTTATCTGGACGTGGTACTGTTCTTGAGTAGTTTTTGCAAATGTTTACTCCATCAATTTTTTCAGTCTTTTTTTCATATTTTGTGCAAACATCGTAATATCATTTTAAACTTCATCAACATAACCTTATGTTGACATGAGTAAAACCTTTTGCCTACATGAAATATATTCATCACGTATTTGTTTTATTTAAAACTTATTTTATAGGCTAAGTGTTAGTTATCTGAAAGTTGTTAAAGATGAGCTCTGTGTATTCTTTTCCCAATTTGGTTATGTTTTCTAATGTTACAACTTTATTTTTTTTTATCTCAGGCATTGTTAAAGCAAGTTCGACAAATTATGGTTGATTTAATCTATGCAGATATATGAATTTATGTTTAAACTACAAATAGAAGATAAAAGATTTTGATATATTAAAGTATAAGACAAAGATATTTACTTTTTCTTAAGTCGAAGCATGTTATGATGCATGTAGTTCTAGTAGAATGTTGTTGGTGCCACGTTTAAGATTTCAACCTCTCATACATTTGAGTAATTTATGTTAAGTTTTTGTTTGAATTCCCTCTATGATCTGTACTTTTTAAGTGTTGAAGATATACCATACCAATCCATTGTCCAACTTTGTTAATTAAAATTTTGATGATTACTGGATTCTTCCCCTGGAGGTTCATTGATTGTTCAAAATTTATAGTGAAATCATCCTGGAAAATGACATTGACATTGGAACTTTACATTAATTGTTAGTTACTAAAGTGACTACAGTGTAGAAATCGAGAATTTAAATTGTAAGTAATTGTTAACCTTTCATCTATCATTGTAAATTTTGCTTGTGTTTGTTTTTTCCCAGTATGGTTTCGAAAACTTCTACAGTCCATCATCTTTATTATACCTACAACATCTATTGAGTATTGAAACTTGTATTAGCCTTGTAGATTGTTCAAAAGGCATAGATGCTATTATAAATTGTCCCTCTTCACATCAAGTTCATCATTTTTCAAATAGTTTGAGGAGATGCTCTAGTAATCCAGCTTCATCCTATCAATTCTAGTAATAAGATTAGACAGTTGCAACTTATCAAATAAAAAACATGTACATTTATTTATTTGTGGACTAACGTATTATACTGAATTCAATGATATAAAACATTCATAGGTATTCTTCTATACAGACACAAACACACTCTCGCTACTCTGTTAGAAGCATTAATAGGTAATCATGAACGCTGTTTCTTATTTTAGTATCTATCATTTCATTATTTTGTTTGTTGATCGTGATCAGGGAACTGAAATTAGGATTTTTTTAATTATTGTTTTTATTTGATATTCTACCTTGTCTTACCTATTTACATATATGGACAATATGCATCTGTCAATTAATTCCATTTATTTTTAATTAAATCGAATCTAGGGTTTTTTTGTTTTTTATTTCATTTCGTTTGTACCTTTATGGGTGAGAATTATCTAGGGTTTCATTTCTATCAATCAGTTTGTTTGTTTGTTTAAAGCCGTTTAAATTTGATTTTGGTGCAGAATAAGGTTTGGAATTTTAGATAATTGAGATAAAATCTGATACTGAGCTACTATATCAACAATGGAAACTTTACCTAAAGATCTGGAGTTCCACAAGTTACTTAAACAAGTGAAACCCAAGGAACAGAAGAAAACTTTACCTAAAGATCTGGATTTCCACAAGTTACTTAAACAAGTGAAACCCAAGGAACGGAAGAAATTTGATGCAGGGAACGGAAGAAATTTGATGCAGAGATAAGTATGAAGAAAATTAATGCAAAGAAAAGTAAGAAGACAAGTTACTTAAACAAGTGAAACCCAAGGAACGGAATAAATTTGATGCAGGAAACGGAAGAAATTTGATGCAGAGATAAGTATGAAGAAAATTAATACAAAGAAAAGTAAGAAGAATAAGCAATCTGATCTAGAGAAAGTTGCTGAGATATATACATGCAACAAAAAGCAATTTACTGCATTAACACTTGTTAATAAGTATCTTCCCATCTGCTCTGAGGCCTTCCTTACGGATTTTCCAGTACAACCTTTTATTGAAGAGCTTTTGATTATTCTTAAGCAGCAGGACCTTGTAAAGAGGGATCCTAAATTATGGAATGTTGCATTTGGTTCGTTCTTCAAAATATGCCAAATATTGATCATTGTTATGTCAGTAATATATAAAGTTCCTTTGTTCTTTCTAATAATTTTCTAAAATTTCAAGTTGCTAATGTTTGCTTCCAACAACAGTGTTTGTAATTACTAGAAGAGCTATCTCGTGTTCACCCTAATTTAAATTGGGGACATATACGAAATATAAAATTGGACCCTTTAATACTAATTTAAATAACGGTTCCAAACTAAATTACTATCAAAATATATTGTAAAAAAAAATATATTTCGACAAATTAACTTAAAAAAAATATTTTGTAATGAAATTATTAACAAAACTTTTGATGTGAACTTCATCCAAAAGATCATTTTCGATTGCCATCAAAACAAGTTCATTTAGACTTTCTTGTGACATAGTTGTTCGTAAAAATGATTCAGCAACATTAGTTTGGAAAAGCTCCTTTTATACAAATGCAACGGTAATAATAATAGTTAGTAATATTTGTATACAATTGGTATATTATGGAAGCACATGAATCATTTTAAATTTTTTAATTAATATGATATATATATATATATATATATACACACACAAACACACATGTATATCAACATCTTTTTATAGATCTTTTGGGGATAAAAACTCAATCGCTTGTATCAATGTTGGCCAACCTAAAATGATTTCAGATTGTTTTACACCCGCTTGTTTTTCAAGTGCGGAATAAGAATTCTCCACTTTTATAAATTTAATATCTAGCTTATGATAACCCCATCTTTAATATCTTTGATTTCTTAACTTTTAAAATCAGTATCAGTAGACAACACATAGCATATGTTATTTTGGTTTTTTAAACCCACCAGATAGAGATCTGTTGCATGAATTATAAGCTCAAGATTGGTCTCTTTGCAACTAATAGAACAGAATACTAAGCGATATTTTTTGTTGACATTACCTTTATGACATTTTAACAATCTGTTTTTTTCTATCTTTCACTACTCCATGTTTCCTGTCTTTCACCACTTTAACTTCTGTAAAACTGTGCCTCAATTCTTTTAAGTAGCTTTTCAACTCCAATTTCGTTGTCGTCTCCTCTAGCTATAAAATGGGATTACCATCCTGTAAAATAAAGTTATTGTTGTGAGAGAAATCTGGTAACAACACCCCGAGATAATTGTGCTGGAATAACTGAACTACCCTTGATTTTAGGGTAAATAATGACTGATACAATCGTATGATCAGAGGTATGACTACAGAAGCATGGCTGGAATTATATGATATTTAGAGCTTAATTAGCAAAGATGCCGAGTATAAATGACTTAGAAAGTCCTTCTCAATCCGGCCAAAAGTACTCGAAAAATAATCACTGTGATTACACGTGCCAATTTGCGTAAAGAGTGAATATTCGGAACCTCTTTGCTAACACCTACATATCCTATATATATGAATCAAACTCTATGTAATTCTTTAGAGCTTAACTCATGTCCTTGAGCAATAAAATAAACCACGTTACTGATAAGCCAAATTTATTTCTCACAGTTTATCCAAATGTTACCAGGTTAGCTTTAGTGTCCTAGTTCCGCAGGACACTTAAATCCATTAATCCATAATTTCATGAAATTATCCCATAAAATCATGTATTTATCATATTATTATAAATAAATATCACGTCTAGATTGATATAAATCCATTAGAAAGTCATCCCTTACGGATTAAATTCATCCACCAAAAGTTTTTCCTTAAATAATTTGTATTTAAATTTTTAGAAGTAAAAGTGTTATAAGATCGCCGTAATTTATTCTTTTGAAAGCAACGAAAGATTTCAATAATAAAATTGCAGGGAGCGTTGTGGACCCAACATTTTTCAACACACCATAAGAGTTATTCTAGGAGCTTGCTGGTGCCTAAGGGTGACCTCAGATAATTTATCTGAGATTATAACAAAAGACAATACAAAATTAAGGTTATTTTTGTTAATACAATGGTGAAGGATTTAAATATTACAAAATTCTCATCAGATTTTCTATTCAAATAAATTATAACCTCGGGTATTTACATACCCTGAGGTCACCCTGAGGGCCCTTTTTCTCTTATTCCAACTACACGAGTGTAGATACTGTTTTGTTCATTAAAAATTTAAAATGAACATTGCTTTTGTTCTCTCCTTTTCTCTAGCATGCTATTATTGCCATTTACCGATGAAGATCGATATTCTATAAATGTCTATCTCTTTATGCAAATTACAAAGTGAAGGAAGGTACATATTACAGGAACTAAACATCTACCAACGACTGTCACATCTAAGGGTGGCACATCTAAGGTCGTCCAAAATCTCCTAAAGGTTAAGGAGCTAAGTACAAAGGACGTGTGTCGCCCGACAAAGCGTGAAGTTTTGGGGCCATTATCGAGTCGTCACAACAGAAATTGTGCGCACGAGTAAGGAAAGAGTTGTGACAAGACCAAATTCGAGGGTCGACGTAGGAATGTGAAGGAAATACTTGAAGAGCGGCTCGTGAAACACAAGATATTGGCACCAAGTAGGCAGTACTTGGTAAGGTGGAAAGGCGCAACACCAAGCAAGGCGACGTGGGAATTGGAGCCGAACTTGGAGCAACACCAAGAGGCGTTGGAGCGTTACTGGGAGGTGACGGCGTCGATGAATTTGTACGGGAGAGTGTCACGCCCCGTCAAAATTCATATACGTATATGTTCATGATATTTTTAGTATAAAAAAATCGGGCACAAGAGCGAGGCCCTTGCGTGAAAGTCTTTTATTTGTTATATATACGTGACAAAGCCCATACTTCAAGTTCTAGTATAAATATATATAACCCTAATCCTAACCCTACTGATTTGGGACACATCTTGCAGGAGGTGGAACAACGTTAATCAGTTGTTCTCCTTTTCTCTAGTCACTCTCAGGCTGGCAGAATGGTTTCTTTTTCTTTCTTTTCAACTCTTTAAAGAAAATAATTTATCGTTTATTTGTTGCGCGCTAAAAAAGGAGAATCTCTTCAACTTGATAATCCTGAAGCGCCAATCATCCAAGCAATAGTCACTTGGGCTGATAGAGCCTCGATTAAGTGAACTATTAATAAGAATACTTGGCGCTCTTAATCGAACTATTAAGATGAGTGATGAGTACCAGGAGCTGATACTTTCTATATTTTTCTTTTGGTTTATCTACTATATCTATTTGTTATTTTCTTTTTCTTTATCCACTGTATTTATTTGCTACTTGTGTTTTAAGTTTTAAGTGAACAAAGTTTTCAAAATGAGCAAATTTATTCACGTTTTAACTTCTATGAAGTATGTATATTATCTTTTTTCCAAAGCACGTTTTAACGTCGATAATGCATCTATACTATCTTTTTACTTGTGTTTTTGAATTCCAAAGCACAAACTTGGATGAAGTGCTTTTGTTGGAACTAGGCAAATATTGTTGGGTAACGTTGAGGCACTAGAAACGAGCCATTGCACTAGGGTCTCATCTAACAAGATCACTTCTTTATTCATTGCATATCATTTAGACATGCTTATCTAATGGGGGCTGATAGGGAGGAGAGCTGCATACTTAAAAAGTGCTAATAAATAGCTCCAGTAGTTGATTAGTCAATATTTGGGCCCATGCAGGGCCTATTCTTTTATAGTACAAATTAAGGTGGATTGACCCAATCAGCATGTTAAGTGTCCCAAATTACATATTGGGGCATTGGGCTTGAAAAGCTAACACTCAAGCAGAAACAATAAATAAAATATCACCAGGCACCAGAAATAAGAAAGTGCTCCTACATTGCATAATTAATAATTTCCCCTCATTGATTTCCTGCTAGTTGTTCTATTAATGTGCTGTGGGATAATTTATGTCTGAAAAATTTTGTTTATTTTTAGTACTTGACTAGAGAGGCATGCGTATGGGTCTCTAGCTGGGCAACTGGTGTAATATCTATTTTTCTCCAAAAATTTTGATGTTCAACATCTCTACATTACAGCCTTCATTTATTCTGCATAATATTTACCATAAACGCGGGGAGAAAAAACCGCTTCACGGAGAGCCCTTCACTACAGTAACTTTTGATAGTATATTTAAGTCTATAGATCAATGCTCAATGCATAAGCATGTGCCTAGATACTGAAATGGTTTAGAATAAAGTGACATCACATTCGGAACAAAAATATAAAATCTTGAAGAGTTGAACAATAAATTTTAAAGATTTGATAGGTGAGATGGGCTTCCTGACATAAATTTACAAGGGGAACACCTTGTCTTTGCTAGGAAACAGAATGACAGCAGTTTAAACCTCACTAGGCTGCTTCTGTCCTCAACCTTTTATTTCAGTTTTACTTATAATTAATTATGCGATTTAAAATTTTTAATCAGTTTAGGAGTTAATTTTACTTATAATTAATTATGCGATTTAAAATATTTAATCAGTTTAGGGGTTAGGTTCCCTGGTTCGTTACATGTGATATAATCATAATAGTTATAGATAAGTGAATGATAGTTAATTGTATTTGCTGTGAAAGGTTTAACATTTTTTTTAGTGACCAAGATGCGTCTCTGATTATCGTTAACTTGAGAGTTAACACTGCTTAATTGAACATGTTTCTATGTGGTGATATTTTTATAATCAGATGTGTAATCTTTAGTATTTGTTTAAATATTCAGCTGTTGATTGGGATGGCATGTGCTTTTGAGATGGTAGTTTTATGCGTTCAATAAATTTATTTCAGGTTATTTCAATAATAACCCTGATCCCTGATGAGTTGTAAAACTTGTAAAATTTAATTAGCTGCTGGGATGTGCTGAAAGTTACAGAGCTGTTTTGCATAGGATGAACTATCTGTTCTTTGTTAGAACACGATGTAACTATATAAGATACTAATAAGGCCTTCCTATAACACCTTGAAATTTTGGATGAGTCGGTTACCTAACAATTATAAGAATAAAAGTCTGTGTACTGGTTAAGACTTTATGCTTTATGATCTCGAATTACATAGTTTAAGCACACAACTTTGCGATCTCATTAAACTTTACAGGGGACTGCAATATAGTAATATATAATAAACTGTTTCATGTCATGTTATTCCGTCTCTAATAGTAGCAATATAGAGACTTTCATTCGTTACATAGCTAACAGGATAAGCTAACAGAATCACTTCTCTTTCTTTCTCATTTTATCGGAGATATTCGTCAGGTATGCAATCTAATCTGACAGTAAGTTGTCTTTATTTCACACTTGTATCCTGACGAGCACGTAATTAGACTATCATAACACAAAGACACTTCCATCATGTAAGCATTCTGAAAAAAGCTAAAAACAAAATGTCTATTATAAGTTTTGACACCGAAAGTTTCACCTGTTCTAATCATCGGATGTTTAAACCAAGCAGGTTTGGGATGAATGTATAATTTAAACAGCAGACGAAAGCTTCTATTATTCTGAGGAAAGAGTTCAATTGATGCAATTCAGAAGAATCAAAATATCTTATTATTATTTTACTCTCAAAATTCCTCATGTTTACCTATCAGGGTGAACGGAAAGACCAAGTTCCAGCATGGGACAATTGTGGGCGTAATAAGCCAACTTGACCAGACATGTAAATTTAGAAGTCCGTGCTTCAGTTATGCAGCTTGACAATTGTTTCCCAAAGAAAATGGAGAATTTAAACGTTCAATACTTGCTGGTGACATGCTACTGAAGGTATTGGAGCAGCTTGAGGCTGGGATGCCTAAAGTGTTTTTAATGTTAACTCCCTCCAAAGAGAATGGGGGCATTAGTTGAACCTGGACAATACCATATTATATGCATCAACAATGTCTTTGACTGAAATTTTCTGTTTCTTTTGTGTAAACTTTAAATGGAACACTTGTGTTGTCACTCGTGTGTTTTGTATAAAATAGAAATATATAAAGGGCTCTAAATGGTATAAAATGGAAGGTGCTTATGTGTTTTAAATATACTAGCTTTGAACCCGAGCATTGAACGGGATACTTTATAAATTGTATAAATTGTTAATACTATTATTTTTCCTTAATTTTACTTACATTTTAATAATTTTATTTTTTCTTAATTTTAATAAATTTATAATAATGATAATATGTATTTAGTATTATTATTATTATTATTATTATTATTATTATTATTATTATTATT
>PHNY01242055.1:4554-15015 GCA_003724115.2 Anethum foeniculum
CTGTCCATTCAAACTTCTCGGTCTTTAAGGTAAGTAGGGTTAACGGAGCTGCGATCTTTGTAAAATCCTGAACAAATCTCTGATAAACCCTGCTAACCTTATGAAACTTCTTACCTCTGTGGGTGTGGTCGGCCTTTCCCAGTTTGAAATTGCCTCTATCTTGGAGGGATCAACCAACACTCCTTTCTTGTTGATCACGTGTACTAAAAACTGAACTTCATTCTGCCAAACTTCACACTTTGAGAATTTGGCATACAATTGTTCTTTCCTGAGTATTCCTAGGGGTAGCCTCAAATGCTCTGTATGTTCTGTCTCTGTCCTTGAGTAGATTAAAATGTCATCAATAAAGACTATTACAAATTTTTCCAAATACTTCTTGAACACCCTGTTCATTAAATCCATGAAAGCCGCTGGGGCATTGGTTAATCCAAAGGACATTACTAAAAACTCATAGTGTTGGATTCTATCATCCTTGGATCTTTTATCCTTTATTCTTTAATACCTTATACTCAATTCCTTCAGTATCTGGTGGATTCTCGGGAAAAATAAAAGTGCTCGTTTTCGAAATTCGTCGGCTTTTACATACACTTATATTCATTACCGAAGACTAATACGAACTCAGAATTTCCATAAAAATATTCTGACATAGTGTTGTCTGATTATATTTTTCAATCAGCAAAAGTTACTATTTATCAGGGTTTTGAATAGTTACAAAAATTGGGGTTATTACACTACACCTTCTGATTCTAAGGTACCTCAAACAACTCTTGCTTTTGATACTAGTGATATTTCTGAGTTAATAAAATTTCTCAAATGCATGCATGTTAGCTATAGGGATAAGACATTAGAAAATGAAACAATTAAGATTGAAAACACTGATCTAAAGAAAAGGAATGATCACCTAGAAGCTGAATTTCTATTTATGCTAGAAATTCAAAAGGAAAGAGATAATGTTGTTTAAATAGGAACTTCTCAAAAAACATTTCTATCTTGAAAAAGAATTAGCTAAAGAGAGAGAAATCATTAAGACTTGGACTAAGTCAGGAAAAACAACTCAGGAAATACTTGAAAGTGGTTGTTACAAATCAGGATTAGGTTATGTGAAATCTAATGCTGATAAAGGTAAATTAGTTGAAGTTGAGACTAAGAAACCATTGACTTTGGATAGAGTTATAAGGAAAGATAGGTCTATGCTCACACCTGTTAAGTTTAACTTAAATACTGATAGTGTAAAATTAGTAAATGAGAAAGGATCAACATCAGGAGTTAAGCCTAGCTTGAATACTGATAGCTCAAAACAGGTAAAAGCAAAGACAATAAACATTGGTTTAATGTCTCAGAAGCAACTTAAGCATAAGTTGAAAGAAATCACAAAGAGGAACAAGGAGAAACAGCAAAGAAAGAACAGAAATGGAAAAGTAGGTGTAAATAAGGAAAACAATCATAAACCCATTTATAATGCACCTAGAAAGGCTTGTTTTAACTGTGGTAGCACTAATCATATTTCTCTGAATTGCAGGAATAATAAGGATATCTCAACTGTCAGACCTAAATCAGAGTTTAGGGATAGGACAGTTAGATATAAACCACAGAATCCTTGTTTTCATTGTGGTAGCATTTGGCATTCCATTTACACATGTAAAGAGTATCACAGTTTGTATTATAACTACTATGAACTGAAACCCTTTTTGAATAAAAAGAAAGTCATTTCTACATGTGTAACTCCTGATATTAAGACTGTTAGCATAAACTCTGATAAAAAGTCTTCTGCTGCAAATGTTAACAAACTCCTCATATGATTATTTAATTTATGAGTATGTTTGTAATTAAATTAGTAAAGAGAACTGTGAAGTTCAATTGTTATTGGATTTTTGGTGCTATTTCTTAATAAGGGAAACAAATATAATTAGTATTAGATAAGGGAATTTGTAAACTATGAATTGTTATTTGATTAGTAAATGTGATTATATGTTATGTGGCTTGTACGTGTTCAATTATATGATGGGTGTATTTTGAAATGCATTTAAATGATTTATTTTGTGAAATATAGAATTTATTTGGCCTCTAAATATTTTTATAAAATCATCGGAGTAGAGACTTTTTAAAATTGATAATAGAATTTATTTTAGTGTTTTACTATTTTAAAATGATTTTATAAAGATTATTTCTACTTTTGAGCATTTTCTTGTAAAATTCATATAAAATAAATCGCAAGCTCAAAAATTATTTTAAAAATGAATTTAAAGTTTTATATCCAATTATCCTATTTACTATTTAATTATCAAACAATATTTAGCAATATGTAAAAACAGAAAAGTATGTAATAGCGATTAGACATTGACATAATTGCCCCTGCCTCTATAAACCTTATAACCCATATTTTTTTCCCCTTTCTTCTTCTTCTTCTTCGCTCAGACTCTCTTCCATTCTCCCTCGGTTTTTCTCTCTCACTCGGTATTCTCTCTCTCCTCCTTGTCACTCCGTTTTCCGGCCAAATCTTGATTTGAGACCGGATTTTTGTTCCTCTTGGCCTCCTGAGTACTGTTATTTGTATGCATGCTTGTATCCTTTGCTTTTGTTGAGAACCCAATTTAGGTTAGTCCGAAAAATCCGAGTTTTCAGATCGATTTTGATGAATTATGGATGGGCTTAATTGATACAAGTTATTTATGGTTTTAAAATCTTGAAATTGGTGGAATTCGATTTGAAAACCCCATAGGAGGGCACCACCGAATTTTACCGCCACCAGTAATGAACTCTGGTGAACCGGTGGTAGAGCTATGGATGTTTTACTGAGCTCTAAATGTTATAAAAACAAAGTGTGATTCTTGCATGGTGTTAATTCGTATGGTTCGATTTTTTTTTTTTATTTCCTTTTAGTTTATAAATTTTGGTTCGGTTATGATTTAATTTGATGAGGTATGCAATTGTGTGTTTAAATGTTGAAAGTAGTGATGCAAGTGTTGTTCCTGAAATTTTAGAATATTCGAATGAAGAATTAGACGTAACTGGGTTACTTCAATTCGATTTTATGTGCGAGATGTATATAGGTGTTGTATTAATATAAAGGTTTCATGATGTTATTAAGTAGATATCAGACTTGATATTTATATGATGAAATTCAAATTTGAGAATATAGGGATTCGATAAAATGTGGGTGTTGAGAAGTTATACATTCTGAGAAGGTATAATTGGTTTTTTTTTTAATGTAAGAATGCAAATTTTATCACTTGGCTATTGGTTGTAATTGTGATTGGATAAGTTAGTGTAAACGAACGGGTCGTGCCAAAAAGTTTATAAAATAGCATTAGTATATAAATGGAAAAGAGTGTTCTATTTGTATAGTACTTGCTGTCCGTCATGTGTTTACATGATTTCTCGTTTGATTGGCTATGTGATATAAGTAGAATGATAAAAGTACTAGTGATATAAAGATGTGAACGTGATTACGTGTATACATCATCAATGTGGGTAATTCTATAAATAAAATGTACTATCAATTAGAATGGGTAGTAAAGTTAGACGTTCAGGGGAAACATCATTTGTTTATAAGAAGTACTAACTAGGGTTTTGTTTTTGGTGTGTAGATTTGGAAAGAGGGGACGCTCGGAATAGGAAAGGGAAATTTATAGTAGGTGCTAGTAGTTCAGCTCCGATAAAAAGGGAAAGCTTTTTAGGCAAGTTAACATGCCTTCTCTGTTAAGTGATAAATGATATAAATTGATAAAGGATATGGATGTGAATATATATCACTGTCACCCTAACCAGTCACGAACTTTAATGAACCGGATTGCTTTTATATAAATCATGTTTAGTTCTTATACCCTGTTTCCTTTGATAATACCTATTTTGTTGATACCCCCTACGCTTTAATACTTTTGCTTAAAAGATACCTATACGTTATTGTACCCATGCCTTGTTAATACCCGTAAATTAATAATACCTATGTTCAACCCTTGATCACTGTTAAACTTACGTTCTTTATTAAACCTTTTCTTTTATACCTGGAACCTTGAAGTTGAAATTTAAGAATGATTTTTGACTTGAAAGAGTCAGATTGATTTCAAAGGCTGATAAATCTTTTAAAAATGAAATTGTTTTAAGAATCCAAAAAGGCTTTCCAATGAAATCCTAAATATTTGAGGCGTAAGTGGTCGTGTAACAACGATCCAGCCAAGTGTATAGAGCCCGGAGATGGACCGGAGCGTAATTGAAACCGGAGATGGACCGGTAAATAAAAGGACGATACAGTGCCTCAGGTACCTTATATGACCAGATGGAGGTCAGTACGGGCTGATCACCCGTATTATTATAATTTGAATCGAATTATGTCGATTTTACGGAAATTTTTATTTTGTATCAAATGTACTATTTTATTAAAGTAGTTTGGCTTTGATTTTAAAAAGGAAAGTTTTAATTAAGTTATAACAAAAAAGATTTCGAAAAAGATCTGATTTAAACTATTTCGATCAACCCAGTGGATTATAACCCTGGACCCTAATCACCTCAATCTTCTAATAAAGCTTATTGTTTATTACTGCTGTCAAAGTTATTAGTTATTATTGAGATTGCAGTAGCTTGTTGAGCCTTTTAGCTCATAGTGTTGTTTTTATGCTAACTATGAGCCAGGAAGATATCTTTTTGCTTAACTGCCAAAGTTAGCATAAAAACAACATTATGAGCTAAAACGCTCAGCAAGCAACTGCAATACCAATAATAACTAATAACTTTGACATCAGTAATAAACAATAAGCTCAATCAGAAGATTGAGGTGATTAGGGTCCAGGGTTATAATCCACTAGGTTGATTGAACTAGTTTAAGTCAAATCTTTTTTCGAAATCTTTTCTATTATAACTCAATTAAAACTTTCCTTTTTAAAATCAAAGCCAAAATGCTTTAACAAGATAGTACATTTGATTCACCATAAAATTTCTGTAAAATCGACATAATTTGATTTGAGTGTATAATCTTTCAAATTATAATAATACGGATTATCAACATGTACTGACCTCCATCTGGTAATAAAAAGTACTTGAGGCACTATATCGTCCTTTTATTTACCGGTCTATCTCCGGTTTCAATTACGCTCTGGTCCATCTCCACGCTCTGTACACTTGGCTGGATCGTTGTTACACGATCACTTACGCCTCCAATATTTAGGATTTCATTGAAAACCTTTATATTGGAAAGCATTTTTGGATTTTTAAAACAATTCATTTTTAAAAGATTTACCAGCCTTTGAAATCAATCTGACTCTTTCAAGTCAAATATCATTCTCAAATTTCAACTTCATGGTTCCTGGTATAAAAGGAAAGGTCTAATAAAGAACGTAAGTTTAAAAGTAATCAATGGTTCAACATAGGTATTATCAATTTACGGGTATTAACAAGGTATGGGTACAATAACGTATAGATATCTTTTAAGCAAAGGTATTAAAGCGTAGGGGGTATCAATAAACATAGGTATTATCAAAGGAAACAGTGTATAAGAACTAAACATAGTTTGTATAAAAGAAATCTGGTTAACAAAAGTTCATGTTTGGTTAGGGTGACAGTGCTATATATTCACATTCATATCCTTTATCAATTTATATCATTTATCACTTAATAAAGAAGGCAGGGTTACTTGCCTCAAAAGCTTTCCCTTTTTATTGGAGCTAAACTACTGGCGCCTACTACGAATTTCCCTTTCCTAATCCGAGCGTCCTCGCTTTCCAAATTTACACACCAAAAATAAAACCCTAGTTAGTAATTCTTATAAACAAATGAAGATTATAAAACAAACCACTATGCATTCTTACATTAAAACAAACCATTTAAACCGTTTTAGAAAGTATAACTTCTCAACACCTACATTTCATCAAATCCTATATTCTCAAATTCGAATTTCACCATATAAATATCAAGTCTGATATCTACTTACTAACATCATGAAACTTTTATACTAATATACCACCTATATACATCTCGTACATAAAATCGAATTAGAGTAACCCAATTACGTCAATTCTTCATTCGAATATTCTGAAATTTCAGGTACAACACTTGCATCACTACTTTCAACATTGAAACACACAATTACATACATATCATCAAATTAAATCATAACCGAACCAAAATTTATAAACTAAAAGGAAATAAATAGATAAAATAATTTGAACCGTACGAAATAACAACATGCAAGAATCATACTCTGTTTTTATAATATTTAGAGCTTAGTAGAACATCATAGCTTCACCGCCGGTTCACCGGATTTCATCACCCGTGGCGGAAAAAGTCGGTGGTGCCCCTCCTATGGGATTTTCAACTCGAATTCCACATATTTCAAGCTTTTAAAACCATAAATAACTTGTATCAATTAAGCCCATCCTTAATTCATCAAAATCGATCCGGAAACTTGGATTTTTCGGACCAACCCGAAGTGGGTTCTCAACAAAAGCAAAGGATACAAGCATGCATATACATGAAAGTACTCAAGAGATAATATAACAAGTTCTCAATGTAACCATACTCCGATGATTTTATAAAATATTTAATGGCCAAATAAATTCAATTTTTCACAAAATAAATCATTTAAATGCATTTCAAAATACACCCATCACATAATCGAACATGTACAAGTCACATAGCATATAATCACATTTACTAATCAAATAAAATTCATAGTTTACAAATTCTCTTATTCAATATTAATTATATTTGTTTCCGTTATTAGCCAATAGCACCAAAAATGCAATAACAATCGAACTTCATAGTTCTCTTTACTCATTTAATTATAAACATACTCATAAATCAAATGATCATATTTTCACATATTTTCTATCAACACTCAAGCTTTCAATATTTTCCTTTTTTCTCTTTTCCATTTTTAACTATTTTTCAATATTTTTATCATTCTGTCTACTATTGACAACTCATCAAACTGGAACAAATATAATTAAATATTTATTCACTAATTTACATAAATTTATACAAATCATATAATTTCAAAGAACTAAATAATTTCACACATAATATTTTATTTATTTTAATCACGAATTTCTCAGGATATTACATTGTGTATATTGAACGGGATCAAAATATTAGAATTGCTCTGACTGGTAAAGAAAACCTAAGATTATATGATATTATTATTGCTTAGGTTCTTAATCCGGATACAGTGATTGACACTTGTATTTAATGCACATACATTGATTCATGCATTAAGTAATTTATTTTAAATTACGAATTTATGTATTGGGCAATGACATTTGTAATATACAAGAATTTTGAATATTTTAGATATAATAATAATAATAATAATAATAATAATAATAATAATAATAATAATAATAATAATAATAATTTGTATTTATATTTTGTGTTCTAATCAGTTTAGAATATATTAGTATAATTAATTTATTTACTTATATGATTTCTAAGCTTAATAGTAGAGTGTTCTATATACATACACAGCCCGTCTCTTAGTGTTGTCACGAAAACCTAAAAAAATTTATAACTGTTCGTAAAGGCATAATAGCAACGGTGGTGAGGCAAGAAAAGGGGGAAAGAAGAGCAAGAGTGTGGCGGCATATTCTGTTTTTGGTTTTCAATAGAGAAGTAAGTAAAATATTTTTATTTAGTAATTGTTATTGCACTTTGCAGGTCTATGCACTGTTATATTACATATGTAATTGAAATATTGATTAGTTTGCATAGTTACGGAGCACATACTAGTCTTAAATTTTGACGGGAGATCACCTAGAGTTCAATACTTTAAGTGGGTGAACAACATATAATATATTAAAATAAGGTTCAATTCTTTTATGTACTTTTGATTTTATAACATTGAATTTTATTTTATATTAATATATTTATGAATGATTTCACAGTATTTGTATAAGTAAGTGTGGTACTGTTTGAAAGTATTTATTCATGTCGTTTTGTATAATTACAATTTATAAATCACCATGTATTATTAGTTTATTACTTATCATTATTTAAGAATCTATGTGAATGAATTTTATACATTATTTTAATATTTATAGTTTGGCCGTGTGTTGCTATTTAATTTTAAAGTCACAAACTGATAATATGTTCCTGTATTAGCATGATGTTGTAGGATATAAATTTGATTTTAATTGTTATATCCAAGTTATTGAAAGCTATGTCCTGCAATAGTATTTATATTAATATTATAATAAATTGGCCGCCATGTATGTTAAGTTAACTAGCATGTGTTATAAAACAATTAGGGACTCAGGACAGGAGGCATTACTAGTGTTCAGGATAAGTTTTCTTGATTATGGGTCATATATTATTAATACAAAATCAAGACTGTTTATCGAGATCAAGCGATTTACAATATGTTAATAACAAATTATAATTTTATAATTAGGTGGGGAGTCGGGAGTTTACCGGTTACAGATTTTGTAAGTGTTTGAGGTTGCTATAATTGAGGTACGGATTCTATCCCCTTTTTATTCAGCGCTACTCTTATTATGATTAAATATATTTTACTCATTCAGTTCGATATTCTGCTCGTTCCGTTGTTATTAGTTTGAACTGTTTTACTCTTTAAAAGTATCTTCTTTCAAATATCTAAAATTTCATTTTAGCGATTTTCAAAAATAAATCTTAGATAACCTTTTTAAAATACCTGGATATTTCTTTCAGTTTCGTTCCTAAATATTTAATTATCCATCTCACTTCTGTTCCATAATATTCAAGTATCTGTTTTAGTTCTGTTCTGAAATATTAAAATATTTGTCTTCGTTCCGTTTTGATATATTTAAATATCTGTCTCAGTGATTTTAGAAATAATTCATATTACATATCTGTTTAGAAATTTGATATATCTGTATCAAGTGATTTTAAAATTGTGCAAAACTATTTTATTTGACCCCTTAGCGATATAAGGTATACCGAGTTAACCAGCTATAGGGGTATTACAGCCATGTCATTGCAGCACTAGTGGCATGACACTTCCGTGACAGTGTGATTGGTCATGGCGTATCCTTCTGTTAGCTCTTGGGAGGAGCTTTGCGCATTTGATATTTGTTCAGGATACGTGGGTGCACCCAGATTTGATTTAATTTAATTTAATTTGGCGATGACGTTGTATATGCCGTACACGTTATCCGATTTGTTGCATACGTTACGGTACCCTATGATGTATGTATCTGTATCTGTTTTGATCTCGGTATGAAATATCCTAACCCTTTGTTGATTCAGCCTTATTTATTTTAAAATTTCTCGTTTATTATAAAACGTCAATATATTATTTCTTACATCCTGTTTTTATAAATTGTATTCTGATCCGTACTGGGCATTTGACTCATGCCTTATTCTTTTTCTGGCAGGTACTTAGGGGGACTCGGGATTGTGTGATTGAGAGCTACCCTTCATTTCTATTGGTTAGTAATTATGAATTTTTAGCGTTATTCTCACATCAGTAAGTATCTAGAGATTTAAGTTTATCATATTTATAGGTTTAAACTGTTTTGGAGATTACTATAGTTGCTCATATATTATTTATAAACTTTAGTACTCTGCATACAGGTTTATGAATTATAAGTAACATTTAATTCTAATTTTAAAAAGGGGGTGTCACATATGGTATCAGAGCCGACTCTTGAAAGCTTGATGCGTCAAGTTGCCGGAGGTGGGGACACGAAGCCAGCCGGTATTATCCCACAATGGTTAGGGAGGAACGATCTAGGCCCTATGGGCTGTCTGTTCAGGCTTGATGAGGACGTCAAGAGTTTATGTGGGGGAGTTTGTAACACCCTAGTCCCACATCGATAAGAATTGAGACTTCTGTTCAGTTTATTATAAGGCAAAGTACTAATACTATGTGCACCAATAAATCATGTTCTTATGGTGGCCTGTGGTGGGCTTGTTGTTTACCCAAGTTGGCTGCATTTGGGCCAGTAGGCTTCTACTTATTTTCGGACTCAGAATAGGGACTTGACCTGGTTTTCGGAAAAGGCTCGGGATTTGACCCGGGTTGTCACAACATTATATACAGGGTGGAATAATAATTATAAAAGGAAACCGTGCCTGAAAAATATATTCGGGTGATGATGTCCTCTTGAAAGCTCATAAAGGTAATTATTCTTAAGTCCTGCATACATATTCATTCTTGGATAATTATAAGATTGAGTGGATAATAAAGGAATAAAAGATATTAAATAAATTAATTTTCAGAAATTAATTTAATTAATGGACATGCGATATTTTAAGCATGGGTAATTTAATAAGCAAATTATATGGAGCCGAATTAAATAACTAAATTATGTTATTAGGAGAGGTAATGTAAATATTAATTCTTTAGTGGATTGAATTAATATTTGATGACATTATGTTAGGTCCCAATATGTTTGTAGAAGGGGGGGTTGAATACAAACTATACCGTTTTCTCGAATTTAATTGCGGAATGAAAATTGAAACAAAGTTCAAGTTAAATATAACTTATATTAA
>PHNY01242083.1:0-11404 GCA_003724115.2 Anethum foeniculum
CCTTTACATACACTTATATTCATTACCAAACACTAATACGGACTCAGAATTTCCATCTTGGATGTCCTATACAGTGTGACCTGATTATATTTCTTAATCAGCAAAATTACTATTCATCAGGATTTTGAATAGTTACAAAAATTAGGGTTATTACACACAACATTGACAATGAAGATGATAATGCTCTAATTAATAATTATATAAAAAAATGAAGTGCTACAGAGGCTCTGATGATTAATATTTCTCCCTCTGATTGCCTCTCTTGTGATTGCAGTTTATGTGCTCGCCTATGCGTATATAAATAGGAGGTACCGTGAAAAGTTTCCGCGGAACGAGGTTATGGGCAATTTTTTAATTAGCATGTATCCTGGAAACTTTCCAGGGTCAGTGACAATTTTTTTTTAAAACCCAGTCATTGGATGGTTGATCCAACAGTTTAGAAACCCTTTGTTAAAAAATCCTTCCTAGAATATGATTGTTGAAAAATTTTCTTTGCTATACATGTTCTTTCGATCCCGAACAAGGTCCATTTTTTCAATTCGGTTGAAATTCATAATCAAAACTAAATTATTCAAAGTAACTTCTTAATTTCAGCTAGGATTCAATTTTAACACTGAAAGAAACTCTGATCTCAAGCTAAAGGACACGTGTCAAAAAATAAAGCCAAACTGGAAAATATAGAGAAGATGACCAAAAGGAACTGGAGGGGTCACTGTAGGGGAGCAGAGGGGCTGGGGCTATGTTAAGGGTAAAATAAATGCCAAATATTATAGGTCCGTTTGGGATATCTTAAAACAAGTAACTTATAACTTAAAGCTGAAAAGTGTCGTATATGTGATAAGTAAATTATAAATTATAAGTTATTTAGGTGTTTGGATAATTTTACTTATAAGTTGATGATGTGTTTGGAAATTGTAACATATAAGTTAAAAAATCTGTTTGAAAACATTACTCCCTCTGTCCCTTTGAATTGTATACACTTACTATTTTAGAATGTCCCCCTCATTTCTATACATTATCTATAATAGTAACTTTATATTATTATAAAAATAGATTATATCATATTATATTATGTAAACAGATCTGCCACATCATTAAACTTAATTTTAATTTTCTAATTAAATTAATCCCCCTACCCGCTACCCCTTTTCTTCTTTTACTTCCATTTTTACTCATTCCCGTCTATGCCCAATCTTTTCATCAAAGAACCCTAAAAATCACAACTCGTTTTTTTTTTAACTTTTCTCTCTTACCATCAACAAAATATAGCTAATGGAATCTTAATTGGTTGAAGATTCGGCTCCTTCTTTGGATTCAGACCTCGAAACCATAACTTCCCCATCTTCTTTTGTCCCGATTGGAAAAATTGTTAAAAATTCTCCAAAATCTTAACTGATACATGATTCCCCGGCCTTTGATTCCCCATCTCTGTTACACCAAGTTGTTGAAGATACACCAGAATCTTAAATTAAAACAAGAGAAAAAATGAAGAAAAATTATTTAAAGTAACTTCTTAATTTCGGGTCGAATTCAATTTTAACAGTGAAAGAAACTCTGATCTCAAGCTGGAGGACACGTGTCTAGAAATAAAGCCAAACAGGAAAATATAGAGAAGATGGTCAAAATTGTAACACCCTGGCTTAAATATTATGTGGAATGAATGGAATAAATATATTGAGTTATATATATTATATGCTTTAATCATTTTCCCAAGTATTATGGGAATAATTTTATTCTAAAATATCTCAAATACTATAAAATTATTTATTTTGAATTGTTGTTCTGCTTTGAATATATCAAAGCTCCTACGGGGATGAGAGGATAGGACAAGGAAGAGGACCAATATGACGAGGAAGTTGGAGGAGGAAGATGATATGATTGGGTGCCCGAATGAAATTTCAGGCTGATTTCCGTAAGCTAAAATATATTTAGCCCACAAAGTGACCACTAGACAAAGCCTAGTGTGAAGGAACATTTCACTTGAAAGGAAAATGTTTCCTTGGAAATAAAATTTGGTTGAGAGCTCTTTTATAGAGCAAGTATCTTGGTTAGTTCTACATCTTCTCAATATGGGACTAAATAGATATAGACTAAAAGCTATATTGCTTTCAAGTCTAGTTGTTTCTGATTTTTAAGTTGGTTCCAAGCCCCTTTATATGGATGAAGGAAGACAAGTAACTTTGTACATATTCGATGTGGGATAAAAAGTTAATTAGTTAGACTAGTTTAAATTATTTAGAGTATTCTTTCAATTGAGAAATTCATCATTTGCCTCTTATTTAACATATTTAAGTTTCACTTCTAGAGATGAGCATATCTTGTTTTATTTCTAAGTCATCTTGGCTTCAAGTGAGAGCCAAGGCAAAGTTTGTATAACTTTTATAGTGTTGCCAACAAGCTTAACTAGAGGTTATATAGTCTCTAGAAAGCACTTAGCACTAAAACCTCTCGATGTGGGGGAAAGTAAGCATATTCTTAAAATTCATGTAAACACTTTAAGTTTATTCAAAAATTTTAGTTATGCTTTTCAAACTTATTATGTTGTACACTCAAAATATTAGATTTCACTTTAGTTCAAATGGTAAACCAAGTACTCACTGTAGGCTTATTAAAGTGGAGGGAAAGCCTCGCTTCTGAAATATTTCCATGTGGGATGGAGTGGAATTTCGAATTAGCATCAAAGTGCTTACAGGTGTGATTTATTTTTATTTCAAATATTTAAGGTTCTGGGCGATTTTCATACTCTCATTTTAAGTAACTTCGGCTCCAATCGGAGCCAAGTTGAGAGTTATAATCTTTCACCACATAGGATAATTATTTTACTTGATTTTATACACTTGAGAAGGGCCTACACATGGAAAAGGTTTCGATGTGGGACAAGTATAAGTCTTACTTAACTTACAGTATGTTCTCTAGACTCTTTATATAGAGGAAAGAAGATTCTTAGTTTTCTTCCCAATCAATGTGGGATGGGTTGTACTAGTTACAACTATATTTGAGCCACTCTTTTTAGGTGAGAACTCAAGTTGCCTCTCATGAAATTTTAAAGTCGCCTTGAATACATAGGATTAAAATTTTAAATTTTATTTTTGAAAGTGAGTATATAATTAATTTGCCTTGTATTTAAATTTAAAATTTAAACTTTGTATTGGCAGCTCAAAGTAGAACACTGAGCTATATATTTTTTTTAAGAAAAGGCAACTTACTTGCATCATATAAAGCTCTAGAGAGGTCACTCTTTAACCTTCTCCATGTGGAACAAAGGCAAATGAACAAATTAGCAAGCTTGGGAAGAAGTCATACTTATATAGAAGTGGAAAGGAGTTTACTTCACAACATTATCAATGTGGGATATAGGAAAATATATGAGAAATAGAAATAGTATCTACCACATTGAGAATAAAAAGAAGATGTGATAGTAATATATAGAAAGTCATCATGAGCATTAAGAAACTAAGTGACTTGCCTGTGCCAAGGTGCCTCTCGTTGTTGCTAGCGCCGATTTAGTACTTATTATTGCTAATGCTGCACTTTAGCTTGCTTTTAGTGTGCCCTTCAAGGCAATGCATTTTTTTCTTTCTTCTATTGTAAGTGTACCACATCGAGAAGGATTGGGAGATTTTCCCACTTTCCTTGTATATATACACCATGCTAGTTAAGTTTCCTAACTAAGTTGTAAGTCCTCGTACCTTATTCTTTCTTTTTTATTTGTTTATTTACTTAATTTATATTATTATTTAATTGTGTTTATTGATTATTTAGTAGTTATTAGTTAGTTAATTTGAGTTAGTAGGGTTTTAATTAATAATATTTTAGATTTGAGATTTAATAAATTAAAACTTGTTAATCGGTAATTGTGATTAATAATGTTAGGACGGGGTTGATAATATTGAGGTTCGAGACCGAGAAAGAATTTAAATTTGAAAAGCGATTTAAGGTAAGTATATACTGTACTGATTCACTGTTGATGTTTTGATATTTAAATGATGATTTGATCCTTGACTGATGTTTCTCTGATGAAAAATGAGTATTCTTGCATTGATATTTGATGAACTGATGATGATGCTTCCTTGTCGGAAGTAAAGCTAAACCAATTGTTTAGCTGGTCGGGATCCCACTTGATGAATTGATGAATTGATGAACCTATCGTGCTCGAATACTCGGATTTTAATCTCGTGAGAACTATTTGTTGTGATGAACTCTTGATAATTGTGATGAACTCTTGATGTCTCTTTTATTGAAAAGTTGCTTTATTTGATGATTTTAAGAACTCCGATCTTATCGGACAAACCTCAGTTGAATTATACAATATATGCTTACTGAGCTTTATGAGCTCACTATTTTGTGTTACTAACTTTCACAGGAAAGAATTTCGGAGAAGGATGTTTAGGAAAAGATAAGAATTTGATTAACTAAGGTTTTAGCGGGCGACGGAAAGCATATAGTATCATAGTGAAAAACGCTCGTGTAATAGACTTATGTTTGTATCGTCAGTATATTATGTTGTATCGTAAACTTTGGTTGTACGACTCGGAAGGGTTGTAAGAATTGTACGTTTCATATTAAGTTTAAGGTTTGTAAGCATATATTGAGTTGGTTAGTTGTTTGGCGTCCACGGGTCGGGTTTCTGAGATCATCCCGAGGTCGGGGCTGTCACAAAAATGAACTGGAAGGGTCACTGTAGGGGATCAGAGGGGCTGTAGGCTATGTTAAGGGTAAAATAAATGCCAAATATTATAGGCCCGTTTGGGATATCTTAAAACAAGTAACTTATAACTGAAAGCTGAAAAGTGTCGTATATGTGATAAGTAAATTATAAATTATAAGTTATTTAGGTGCTTTGATAATTTTACTTATAAGTTGATGATGTGTTTGAAAATTGTAACATATAAGTTAAAAAATCTGTTTAAAAACATTACTCCCTCTGTCCCTTTGAATTGTATACACTTACCATTTCAGGATGTTCCCCTCATTTCTATACATTTATATACATTATCTAAAATAGTAACTTTATATTATTATAAAAATAGATTATATCATATTATATAATGTAAACAGATCTGCCAAATATTATTAAACTTAATCTTAATTTTTCTAAATTAAATTATTCCCTCTACCCCCTTTCTTCTTTGACTTCCTTTTTTACTCATTCCCGTCTAGGCCCAATCTTTTCATCGAAGAACCCTAAAAATCACAACTCATTTTTTTTCCAACTTTTCTTTCTTACCATCAACAAAATATAGCTAATGAAATCTCAATTGATAGAAGATTCGGCTTCTTTCTCGATTCAGACCTCGAAACCATAACTTCCTCATCTCCTTTTGTCCTGATTGGAAAAATTGTTAAAGATTCTCCAAAATCTCAACTGATACATGATTCCCTGCCTTTGATTCCCCATCTTTGTTACACTAAGTTGTTGAAGATACACCGGAATCTCAAATTAAAATAAGAGAAAAAATATCTTGGAGAGAAGTCAAGAAATCCGATAGCAAAGAAGTTGAAATTCGATGAACCGAAATCCGATGATCCAAGTGGTGTACTCCAGATTTATCTTCCCATATTTCTCAAGTGAAGGCCAATACTCCAAAATTTTGAGGATTGGAGTTATGGAAATAGAGCTTCTGGTACTCGATAAAAGTAGCAGGTTTAAAGTAGTCCGTTTTAAGTGTTCTTGTAAATTTGAACGTGTAAATCGTGTGCTCTGTTTGTAAGTTTAAATTGAAATGTAAATATTTTGTTGTGGTCCGAATGTAAATTTCCTGCCATGATTTATTGTACATAGGGCTTATGTTCGGTTTTGATTAAATTTTGTGATTAAATTGCCTGCTCTGTTTTGTGAATATTTTGTTATCAATAGTTCTAAAATTGTGTTATTGAATGAAAGGCCTCAGCCTAGGTCGGCTAAAATTGTTCTTTATGGTTAAGGTAGTGTTCTGATTTTTTAAAGTGTTTGATTAAGTGCTTGCTAGAATATAACTATGAAATTTTTATTTTCAATGGCTGAAGGGTTTTAGCCCGTGCCTGACAGGAATGGCATTGAGGACACCTTTGTGTTCCAGTTGTAAATGAGTTATGAGCAAGATGAGAGCCATTTTAGCCTCTGGAATCCTTGATGAAGGTTAATATTATGCACAGAGGGAACAAGGCACAAAAGTTTGCAAACTTTATAAAATATTTGGTGTCCATTACATAGGAGCAAGGGAACCAGGAACCTACTGCCAAATCAAAATATTTGCAAACTTTACCAAAGTTTTACATAGGAGTACATTACATCAAAAGATTTACAAAATATTGGTGTCTATTACATCAAAATATAAAAACACCATAGGAGTACAAGTTATGCATTACCGCTAGTTGTCTTCTTTAATACCTTTTCCACCACGTATAGTGGAGCATAAATTTGAGTAGGTAGTAATCCAAGTCGTTCAAGCTTCTTTTTCCCCATGTGTGGGAGCTTATAATTTTTATTATCACCATGGTTTAGTATCTCCGTCATACAATTCATAAGTGACAATCATGCATAATTTAAAGTGGAAGGGCTAACTTCTTTATATGTTTGCTTCACGACATCAACTAATTGAATAACCGTTTTAGGTGTCTTCTCGTGTTGTATTCCTTGTATTATTCTAAAAAAACCCAAATCATTGATATTGAGATCATGACTATTAGGTGGTTGATTAACTAATGTAATGTAAAATTTACTATCTTGTGCAACCTTCATAAAATCTTGGTCATTGTCACTTATATGAGGTCTTGTGTTATCTTGTTGGATGACTATATGTTTGTTAAAGTTGGATGGCCATTTAACTTTAATAGCCAGATTAATTTTTTCAATTAAACATTGCTTTATCACATTCTTGGTGATGCTTTCTATGGGTCACTTCTATGACACCCCTTGCTCTATTTTTACTTACTCTCGCTGTCGGTTCCTCAAAAGTGAAAGGAAAGATTTCTATTTTTTCATCAAATATGCAAAAACCATCTTTGCCATACCTAGGCCTTGCAACCGCACTCATAAACATAACCTTTGTTATAAATCTCTTGGATTTACTATTTCTATGCGGTTCCGGTTCATTTGACAATTGGTAGTATTTTTGTGATGTTCTTGTCATATAAAACCACTTCTCGTGTATGTGAACCATACAATACATGTCCACATATGTTGGGTTTGTATAGAGTGTTGAACACTCGATATGTTTAAAATAAACCTCACCCTTACTTTCATATTTTGAGATGTTAAATAAGGTTTCAAGATATTTGAATGTGATTTAATTTTTCCCCTTTGAATAAATCTATGGACAGTGGATTTAGGTGCATTTAGTCAACAAGCAAGTGTTCGAATATTGGTTCGTAAATGTAACAGATTGAACTTACCTTTTGTAAGTCAAAAGCTTTACTCTCGTTGCCACCTTCGTATTTTCTCTTCACATCAAATTGGTCACCACTTTTGATTGCTTGTAGAATTACCTTCCATATCTTTGAAATTACTAACCTCGTGACTTCATATTTAGTGGCAATTTGGTTGATCGTTCCTTTCTCAAGCTTGTCATTGTTGTACTTTAAATGTAGCATTTGAACAATTTCATCCTTCTCTAAATTTGTCAATCTCTTTCTTTTTGCAGGACCCGTTATAGTAGCTGGAATTTCATTTAAATCTGGAATCAGATCTTTGTTTACATCTGGAAGCAAGAAATCAATTGGCATTTTTTTTATAGTCAGATAGATTAGTATTTGGAGTCTGTAAATTTTGAAAGCAAATGTTTGAATTGGGTGACTTAAACTTTTTGATTAGGCGGGGCAGCTTTCCCACCTAAAACTTATCAAGTCATTTGTTTTCATATTTAATATACTTCAACCCAGCTGATATAATTTTTTAAAACTTGCCTTGTCCTCCGTGTCCAGATGATTTGTATAGAAATCACTCCGACGGTGGGAGTAATTTTTTATTGTAATAATTTTAAATTAAAAAGATAAAATTTAACACACTTATTGAAAGCAAGTTACTAAAGAAAATATTAATTATTTAATATAAGGATTTTGAATTAAAAAGACAAAATTTAGTATACAATTATTAGAAAATAATTTACTCACGAGAAGAAGCAAAACAAAAATAAATGGGAGAGGTATGGAGAGAAAGTACGTCTTTTCCAACATTCTACTACTTATTAACAAAATGCAGGACTAAAGCGCGTTCAATGCAAATACATAAATAGGAACCAAATGTTTAGATGGGCTTAAAAGCCCAAATCTCTCGGCGAAAACTGTTCCCAAACAGCCATTTATTACTCCCTTATTAGCGTAGGTTATAATTCTAGTTCTTTTTTTTTCTTTGTGAGGGAATATTTTTAATTTACTGTTCTATCATTAGTCTAAACCACATTGCTACAAACATATTTGTTAAATATTTTAATATTTCATTATTTTTATCTAAAAAATCGTGTATTATACAAATATTTTATTAAACTTAAAATGAAGTTTATTTTCTAATTTCTCTATTTATAATGTATTTGTGTTTCTAAATTTAGTCTTTCTAGTTGAAAATCCATGTATTAAAATCATTGTACTACATAAATATTTTTTAAAAAAAGTTAATATATAAATTATAGTTTACCAAAAACATCATCAACTTATCGATTTATGTTTCTAAATTTAGTCTTTCTAGTTGAAAATTCATGTATTAAAATTATTGTACTAAATAAATATTATTTTTTAAAAAATTTAATTTATAAATTATAGTCTACCAAGCACATCATCAACTTATAGACAAAATTATCCAAATACATAAATAATTTATAAGTAAAAATTTACTTATCATTTATATGACACTTATTAACTTTAAATTATAATTTACATTTTTTAAGATACCCCGGACAGACCCTATATTTTACCATCTATATAACTACTAGAATATTTTTGCCTGCATTGCATGGTGGAAGTAAATATTTTTTCCAACTTAAATATTTTTTGAATGATATTATATTGCACTAATTAAATATTAGTTATTATTAATTCTGGAAAATATTTGTTAATAATATAACTTATTATGATAATTCTAATAATGAAAACAAAATTCTATTCCATACACTACTTAGCACCTAACACCTATTGTGTTTGCATTCTTGGTATTTGATATCAAGTACTTGAAAAATATTTGTTATATTTTTCAGTTATTTATGTCATTTTATAGTAGCACTTATATTTTATTCCACTAATATCTGAAAAAATAGAACAATTTATATGTTTCTTTTATAATAATATATTTGGTTGTAGAGTAACAAACACACACTTAAATAAAGTAATAAAATACTCCATCCCTACTTTTCAATTTATATAAAATTTTGATTTTTTGCATATACTTTAGAATCTTTTGACTATGTACTTAAAATATTATTTTAAAAAATTATTTCTTTAAATTATAAATTTACTATACATTTTGATTTAATAAAAAAAATATTTATAATAATCATAACACGTGGTCGAATATATGTGTACAAAGTCTAAAACCTTATAAAATTTAAGACTTCCTCTGTCGAGCATCTTGGTTGCATCGATACTAAAAAGGTCATGACATCATACTAACTGAATTTTCATCAGCTTAGCCTTTTTTTTTGTTAGGAGGCATTACTAACTTTAGTTGTTTCAGCAAGACTACTCGTAATACACAGAATGTTGCAGCAATATATCTCTCTCTACTCATAATATGGTATGCATATAAATAAAATTGTGTCACCCCTTTTTTGTTTTTCTCCAGAATAGTTGTATATGTATGATGTTCCAAAGAGTAAAGAATGAGAAATCACAAAGCACACCCCATTAAACTACTAAAGGGACGATTTTCGAGCGAAAAGCCCTTAGTACTACGTCCTACTTTAAACTCAATTATCATATACATTTTTAGAGGCAAAAATTATAAACAAAAACAAAGAATACATGTAACCTATCGTTATCCATACCAAACCACAATCTTAACCAATTCTCTGAAATCAGGCTGAAACCTGAAAGTCATAAATGTAAAAGTCAACTACATGCCTCGGTCAAGTAAAACACATCACACGTCAATATTAAAAAATCTCAGCAAACCAAACAAAAAAATAAAAAAAATTGAGAATTATTGGACTATTAAGGTGTTAAACAAAATGGGAGCACCTCCAGACTTTATATAGATAGGAGGATTCCATTTACCTTCATGGTTTTTCAAAATAATGGAATAAAGTGACAACACTTGTCAAATCCCGAGTCTTTTTCTAAAATCATGTTAAGTCCCGATTTCGAGTCTGAAATAAGTCGAAGCCTACAGGCCCAAATGCAGCCAACTTGGATAGTGTACAAGCCCATCACAGGTCCCCAAATGATCATGATTTGTTGGTGCACTTAGTAGTAGTACTTTGCCTTATAAATTGAAGATAAGTCTTGTGACGCCCTCCCAATCCGGGATCTAGATTGGGGAGTCACACCTCAATATTTACATACATATCCTGGATATAATAATGCAAATACTCGACCCCTTTTACTCCTCAAGGAACTTAAACAGGTAATGGTATGGAACAAGTTACAACTCCTGACCATAAATATAAATTATTACAAACCTTACTAAATAGCGATAACCATAATTCCGACTTGAAATTATACAAATTGACTGAACTGAAAACAACGATCTACAGCCACATGGCTTATTTCCGACCGACTATCCAAAAGTGTCCTCTACCTGTACTGGTATAGCACATCTACGGAGCGAAGAGGACTATCATAGACAATACTACAAGCTGTGCACCTAAGTCTGGCCACCTTCCTCTAGCTTAACTGTCAGGGTTAGATAAACAACAAAATGAGCTACAAAAGCTCAGCAAGTAACTATTATAAACATAAGGGTTAACAATTTAAAGGAAATAGATAGAAGTTTCTGATTATAAGATACGATTACAAAAGGTCTCAAAAAAAAATTCAAGATAAGGTTCATTCTAAAGATATCATTTTATAAACCATTATTTCATAAAAATATTTCCTTTCTCAAAACTTCATAAAATCTTCTTTCATCCAAAGATTTTCTTTCAAAACATTTCTTTCATCAAAACTTTAATTTCATTCACGATAATCATCTCATTTCCAAAACAGTCCAATCATCTGGACATTTCTTTTCATAAAACATATTTACTCGATTGGAGTGTATAACGCTCAGGATTGCACGGGTGATCACCACGTACAATCCCCATACCGGACTTTACAGTCCATCTGGACGTGAATAGGA
This sequence comes from Anethum foeniculum, assembly GCA_003724115.2. Taxonomy (NCBI): domain Eukaryota; kingdom Viridiplantae; phylum Streptophyta; class Magnoliopsida; order Apiales; family Apiaceae; genus Anethum; species Anethum foeniculum. The sequence goes on from PHNY01242083.1 coordinate 11,246, forward strand.
TACCCGTAAGGCAATATATTTAGCCTTTCAAATTCCAGCCCTCACTGGTCTTCATAATGTGCCAGCCCTCACTGGTCTTCATAATCATATAGCTGGACCGGCGTTACTCGGCCACTTACGCCTCCAATCTTTAGAAATCCGCAGAAATCATTTAGATTG
>PHNY01242113.1:2449-18337 GCA_003724115.2 Anethum foeniculum
CATTTCAAAAAATATCACGGCCAAGTCTATTTAATAAATTAGAATAATAATAATAATTTAATTATTAATAACCTAACCGATTAGCTTTGTTCAGCTGTAATACATATATGTTTTATTTTTTCTAACTAACCCTCTACTTTTCCCAACATGTTATAGACAACTCTATTTTAATAAAATAAAATAATAATATTATAATTATTAATAACCAATCGATTATCCGTTTCANTATATAATATTAAATTTTTTAATTCAAATTAAATTTAAAAAATTTATTTAATATTAAATAAAATTCGTGCATCGCACGGGTTTTAAACATCATTTAAATCAAATAAAAGTATCATTTTTACCTTTTTTATTTTCTCTAACCAAGTTCAATGTATTTTCCAAAAATAATATGGACAATTATATTTAATTAAATATAATAATATTATAATTATGAGTAACAAACCAATTACGTTTTTAACCTAAAATGCACTATCAATTTAATTAAAATTAAATTAAAAAGTCATATAATATTGAAAAAAAATTCCGTACATCGCACGGGTTCTAAGCTAGTATATTTAAAAATTAAAGTTAATAAAAAAGCGAAAAATCAAAATAAGTTGGGAAAAAGTACGTCGTTACAAACATTCAACTTATCAGCTTATAAGTTGTAAATTCAACTTATAAGTTGGGCTGACAAACACTCGTCGATAAGTACTTACGTGCTTATAAGTCAATAAGCTGACTTAAGCCAAACCGGCCCAATATTGTACCCGTTTGGAAATCTTAAAATAAGTAACTTATGACTTAAGATGAATAAGTGACTTATAAGTGATAAGTTAATATATGCTTATAAGTTATATAAGTGTTTGGATAATTTTACTTATAAGTCAAATTTTTTTTACTCAAATGAACTAAAATAAATAATTTTCAAATATAACTATCTTAATTTTTGACTTTTAAGTTAGATTAACATTGAAACATATATATTTTAAAATTAAAGTTAATAAAATAGTGAAAAATTAAAATAAGTTGAAAAAAAGTACGTCTCACCAACATGCAACTTATCAGCTTATAAGTTGTAAATTCGACTTATAAGCTGGGTAAACAAACACTCGTCAATAAGTTGTTGCGGGCTTATAAGTCATTAAGCTAACTATAAGATTTGCCAAACAGGTGAAAAGCTCTTTTCTTGTCTACTTTGAACCATCAAACTATTACGTCTTTCAGTTCTTTTTGTTGTTTTGCGTCGTTTTAGAATTTGATTTTTGTAATTAGAGATTGAAAAGTAAGAATTCGGATCAATGAATTTGTCATGTAAAGAAACACACGTCCCGGAGTAAATTTTCTTATATACACGTAATTTTCCATTCTAAAATATTCATATCCATATGGTGCAATTTCCTTCTTCTTCTTAACCGATATTAACACTAAATCAAACTAAATGTATCGAGTATATCAGGAGGGTAAGATGTACATGGACCATGTCCCTATTCCGGCCAAATGTATCGAGTATATCATGATAAGATGTACGCAAATCATGTCCCTATTCCAAAGTTTAGGGAGGTTTAAACTAGAAAAAAAAATTTGATAATCAAAATTTACAATTTTCAGAGAATGTCTGACTGTATAGGCTTCAACTAAAATGGTTGGGAATATAAATTGATAATTATTTAAAATCTGCTGAACGTTTTAAAGTTTACTATATAAAAATAAAAAAATGACTTATACATTAAAAATAGTATTTTATTATTATTTCAAGTTTTTATATACAAAATATACTGTTTTATTATTGTAGTATATTATGTGATATTTCGTTACATGTCTTTAGAGGATGAGCATAGATCGTGTGATATTTTACTTTATTTTGATAATAGATTATTTGATATATTATGAATTTTTGGTGGTTCAAAATTATCGACGATCTCTCTATTTAAATATAGTTTTTAAATAATTCATGTCATTATAATTAAGAAGTTGAGAACTCAAGGAGATTTAGTGTTCATAACACCTTAAATTTTGAAATTATTAAAGATTTTAGTACAAACAGGATTGAACGGTATTTAAAACGTAATAGAGTTTTAAAAAAATTACTCCTTCCGTCCCACTAATATTGGCCACCACTCTAAATTCACGTATTTAGCAATCAAAAAAAAAGTTACGTAACTTAATCTCAAATGTTACCATATTTAGAAAAACTTAATATATTTAATTCTTTATTTACTTTAATAAGGAAATGTGGCCAATGTTTTGAGACAGATGAAAAAAGAAATGTGGCCACTTTTAACGAGACGGAGGGAGTACAATTTTTTTTTTCGGAACCCTCAGGAGGAAGAGTTCTATACTTTTCAAATATTTTTTCCAAATTTTTTAATTTTGTCACCTTAGATAATAACTTTAATTCATTTATGAGTGCATATGAATAGAGGCTAGTACCTACCAAATATTTACATTTAAATAAAATTTTAGAAAAAATGTCCGGGTTTGGCATTTTCCTAAGGGACAAGAACGTTGAATGTTAACGTAAAGATTTATGATATGCTTACGTATATAGCATACTATCGTAATCTAGTGTTATTATAAGAAAAATTATCTAACTTTAAAAAAAAATATATGAAAACTATTAAGGTATTTAGCTTTTTTTTATATATAAATACGACAGCAAGAACCTTGAATTTTTATTTTTGACAGCAAGAACCTTGAATGTTAATGTAAAGATTACTGATACGCTTATGGAAAGACAATTAATGTTGAAGATCGTGGATAATTTTCATTTAATATACAGATTATAAGAAAGATTCTTATTCATGCAATTCAAGACATCAAGCTCAATTTTATCAATCAAACATTGGTGATTTGTGGTCCCGGCTCTACAACATCTTGATTATAAATTATAATCCCATGTTACTTCACTTAATTTCATTATTTTAGTTGATTTTTATATATTCTGTATTTAAATAAATACATGCCCCTATATTTTAAAATTATTCTCTGTATTATTCTTATATATTATATGTTTTCATCTTTATTATTTCAAAAATTATCACAAAAATACATTGATATTTTCATTAATGTTGTGACTTGTGTGTATTATATACACACAAATAATTAAATCATCACACGTCAGTTTCATTCCAGTCGACCAAACACAGTACTATTATTTATAAACAAGTGGGTTCGTTGAGTTTGACTTGGTTATCTTCATTGTAATCGTAAGGCTCTAATACATCAACATTTCTTTTCAGTATTTTTGTATCATACTAAAGAAAATGTAATGCATATTTGCATTTTTCTAGTCATTCATATGAAAGTCTTCTCATCTTTAATTTAAAATCTTCGTAGCACTAGAAGACTTTCTTTTTATTCGTTGCTACGAGAAGACTTCATATTACCAGACTTTGTAAAAGTATCGTGTGGTTTGAGACGACTGATATGATTAGCCAAAACCACTAGGTTGTTATTCATTCGAGTTTTTTCTTGAGTATAAACTCCACATAATAAGTTCCATACAATTTAATGCGTAATTTAGAGGAGTTTTCTGAATAATATCTAAGTTCAAAAAGTTTTTTGCAAAAATACCATAATTTTTAATTTTTTTTACCAAATTACCTTTTTCATAATTTTTATTTATAAATATATGATTTTTTTTAAAAATACGATTTTTCTGCAACTTAGATGCAATCTCGACAGCTTTATGCAACTTCATTTAACTTAATATAACCCAAAATACAATAAAAACAATCTCGAATGCAACCAAAAAATTGATATTAACTAATTATATATCAGGTTAACTTTAGTTAAAATTATAAGTAAAATTTAAAAAATACCGCATTTTTGATAATTTCTCTAATTTTATTTTAGGAGGACGGGTAACCTTCGCATACCAATTGAAAAATACCGGACGATTAGTTATGCATCGTTCGTTTTTGCTTAGTTTGAATAATCAACGAATGCACACAATCAGAAAATATCGGACGATTAGTTATGCGTCGTTCGTTTTTGCTTAGTTTGAGTAATCAACCAATGCACACAAATAAAAATTAGGCCAATTCCAAGTGGTTAAGGGTTTATCCTCTGTCGTCCCAGGTTCTGGGTTCGACTCTGACTCACCGCGAGAATATTTCTGAACAGATACTCACTTGTAAGGCTATAAACCATATTAGTAAAAAAAAAAATTAGGCCAATTCAGTTACGGTTTCCAATGGTCATCTTTGAAATGTTCTTACCAAGACCAACATGGCTACAGTTTCACGTACACGTACAAACACAAGCAATCAAATTAGATTCCCTGAACCATTCTTGTGGACTATAGAACAAAATCTGATCCGTGGTGATTCTGTCGTTTAAGCATCTTCTAAATTTTTTTCAATATATACAATCCTTTGGCTGAGATTAACCAAAAACGATAATCGTAGTTAGAATTTTATGATTTCACATTTTTGGTTTGTGTAATTTTTATATTAAATTAAACAACTCAAGTGTCGATGTCATTTCGACCTACTATAAAACAGCACAAGTCACATATAATTATACTAGCTTAAACTCCGTGCGATGCATGACTTTTCTTTAATATTTTATGTTTTTTAATTTAATTTTAATTTAAAATTTTAATAATTTTTTATTATTATAATAGTATTATTTTTTATTTTAATAAAATATGATTGCTCATGTTACTTTTGGAAAAGTGAGTGGTTGGTCGGAAAAAATAAAAAATATCATATATTTTAGATGGAAAAGGGTAATTGGTTAGTCATTAAAAATTATATTATTATTACTATTATTATTATTATTATTATTATTATTATTATTATTATTATTATTATTATTATTATTATTATTATTATTATTATTTTATTTTATTAAATAGACTTGCCCGTGATAGTTTTGGAAAATAATGTTATTTTAGTTGTCCATTATATAAAAAAACTAATTGGTTAGTTATTAAGAATTATATTATTATTCTACTTTTTTTAAATAGACTTGCCCGTGATATTTTCGAAAAATATAGATATTTTAGTTGTCCGTGATATTTTTAAGAAAAAAAATATTGTAGTTACCCGTGATTATTTTAGAAAAAGAGTTGTTTTAGCTGGAAAAAATAGAGAAGCTAAAATATTTTAGTTGAAAAAAATAAAAAAAGGTACCATGTTGTAGTTGAAATAAGTAATTGATTTATATATTAATTAGGATAAATATAACTTTAAAATAAATATGATTGGGTAAAGGTAGTTTGCATGTGATATTCTTGGAAAAAAGAAGTAGTTTTAGTTGGGAAAAATAAAAAATGTAACAAATTTTAGTTGAAAAAGGTAATTGGTTTATATACTAAATATGATTAAAATAGAAGTTATTAGTAATTATAATATTTTATTTTATTAAATATAATTTTCCGTGATGTTTTTTAAAAAATGGAGGTTTTAGTTGAAAAAATTAAAAAAAGTAACGTGTTGGAGTTAAAAAATGTAATTGATTTATATACAAATTTTAATAAATATAACTTTAAAATAAATATGATTAAGGTAACTTCCCGTTCTAGGCTCCATCTCCCCGTTTTAATTGGTAAAAAATAAAAAAAAAAGTAATGTGTTTTAATTGAAAAAGGTAATTAGTTTGTATAGTAATTATGATTAAAATAAAAGTTATTAGTAAGGTAGTTAAGTTAAAATAACTTGAATAATTAAGTAAGGGTAATTAAGTAATTTCAGCAAGTACCGTACCGACCGACCGACTACCAAATTTTTAATTTAGTTTATATCACGTGCAATGCACGGGTTGCTTTTAATAAGTTTAAAATAGTCTTAAATAGTTGTTGCATTTATAAAAAAAATAGATTCCATTCATTAAAAAATGCTAACATATTGCGGTTGTAAAGGATAATTGATTAGTTACTATTAATTATAATACTAATTATTTATAATTTTATTGAATAGAATGACAGAAAATAATATTTTTAGATGTGTATTACAATTTAGAAAATATAGTATAATCAATATTTATTTGCGTGTTTATAAAAGGTAATATGTTTTAATTTAAAAAGGTAACGTGTTTTTATTTTATTTTTAAATAAAATTATCCGTGATATTATTGGAAAACAGGGTGTTTTAGTTGGTAAAAATAAAAAAGGTAACATGTTTTAGTTGAAAAATATATCTGGTTTATATAGTAATTATAATTAAAATAGAAGTTATTAATAATTATAATATTTTATTTTATTAAATAGAATTGTCTGTGATATTTTTGGAAAATGAGGTATTTTAGTTGAGAAAAATAAAAAAGTAACGTGTTTTAGTTTTTTTTCGAAAATAGTAACGTGTTGTAGTTGAAAAAAGTAATTAGTTTATATACTAATTAGGATTAATATAACTTTAAAATAAATAGGCCCTAAAAATAATTAAGTAAAGATAGTTAAGTAAAAATAACATCAATAATTAAGTAAGGGTAATTAAGTAATTTCAGCAAGTACTATACCGACCGACCACCAAACTTTTAACACGTGCGATGCACAGATTTTCTTATTGTATGATTCTTTTCAATTTAATTTGAGCTGAAAATTTTAATATCATATCTTTATTTTTATTTGAATTGATAGTGGGTTTTAATTGAAACCGATAATTGGTAGTTTAGTAATAATTATAATATTATTAATTTATTTTATCCAAATAGAATTTTTCATAACATGTTGCGAAAAGTAGAGGGTTGGTTAGAAAAAATAAAAAAGATAATGTGTTTTAGTTGAAAAAAGGTAACTGGTAAGTTATTAATAATTATATTATTATTATTATTATTATTATTATTATTATTATTATTATTATTATTATTATTATTATTATTATTATTATTATTATTATTATTATTCTAATTAATTAAATAGACTTGACTGTAATATTTTTGNNNNAAAATGGAAGATAAATTAGTTGACCGTGATATTTTTGGAAAAGACAAATATTTTAGTTGTCCGTAATACGCAAAAAGGTAATTGGTTATTAATAATTATATTATTATTATTCTAATTTATCAAATAGACTTGCCCGTGATATTTTTGGCCGTGATATTTTTGGAAACGAGAGATATTTTAGTTGCCCGTGATATTTTTGAAAAAGAAGATGTTTTAGCTGTAAATAATATAAAGTATAACATGTTTTAGTTGGAAAAGGTAATTGATGTTTTAATTGAAAAAGTTAATTGATTAGTTATTAATTACGATTATATTATTAACAAAAGATCGAAAATCGAAAATTGTTGAACCCAAACTTTCAATGGTTCGTCTATTATGTAGCTTATAACTCATGTGATGTACGGATTTTCTTTGATATTACATTATTTTTTAATTTAGTTTAAATTTAAAAATTTTAAAACATCAAAATTTATTGGTTCAATATTTTAAATGACATGATTTGATAATTATATATTAACATGGTTCGTGATATTTTTAGACAAAAAAGTACTTTAGTTAGTAAATATAAAAAAAATATTGTGTTTAGGGGTGAAAAAGGTAAATGATTAATTATTAATAATTATAATATTATTATTTTAATATATTAATTAGAATTGTCTGTGTTATTTTCGAAAAAGAAGCAAGTTTTTTTTATTTAAAATAGAAAAGGTAATATGTTTTAGTAGAAAAGGTAATTGGTTAGTTATTAGTAATTTTATTATTTTATTAAATAAAATTATTCATCATATTTTTGAAAAAAGAGATATTTTAGTGTGGAAAAATAAAAAAGATAATGTGTTTTACTTAAAAAGCTAATTGGTTTAATAATTAAGGATAATTTCATTATTAAGTAAGGGTAATTAAGTAATTTCAGCGAGTAACGTGCCGATCGACCGACTTTCAATGTTTCGTCTATTATAATATAGTAAGTATAGATTACGTACTATTATACAAATACTATAATTATATTAAAAATTAATTTTCAGGGGAAATTGGCATTATTTTTACCATTCAAATACATTGCTGGTTCTACAGTGATAATTGTTTGTCATAAATATCACCTCGATCAGTCTGTACAAGGCAACACAGATACATTGCTGTATATTGCATAGAAGTTTTATGCAAATAAAAGGATAAAATCATGTAGATGCATGAAACTGTTTCCCACTAAAATAAATTTAGAATCACAATCAAACCAAATGTATACTAAGTTTTAAAGGAATGAGGATTTATTCCCCTACCAAATCCGGAAATCTCTTTAGAGGACGCTAGTGCATGCATGTATATATGATTCTCTTGGTGTCAATGTTTCTCTTTTAACCATTTGGCAGAAAAGACTCATGTTTAGATTTTTGGGCAGATTGTTAAGGACATTTCCTCTTGATACAACACAATTATACAATGAGATAAGATATTTAAAAACCTGGGCTGTCAGTATGTATTAGTAAAGAATAGTAAAATTTAACATTTTTGTCTACAGTATACACATAAATAACTAATGTTATCTTTTTTTAAATACGAAAAAGTATAATTTAACAATCATTTATCAAGGATACGGATTTATGCATGAAATTGATATAGATATGAAAGACACATTGTGTCCTGTTCACTGGCATAGCCTAGGGTAGAATAAGGATCTAATGCCAAATTGGCTGCAGGCTTTGTCAGATGAATTACATTGGTGGATGATGATAGTAACAAGAGAACATTTTCATTGGAGGAACTTATTCTACTAGTGGTACACATAATGTTCTTGCTTATCTAAATTTATTTATGTGACCTAGGAAGTTTCCAAAGCATGCCTCGTGACTCATGTCTCACTAGATAATTGCAATTCATCTCTCACAAAATGCAAATAAAGCGGAGATATAAAGGTAAACACGTCATGCCACTTCATGAATTTTTTTCCTTGTACCGAGTCGTCATAGATGATGGATTCTAGGTTCTAGACTATGAGTTTGTTTTAGTGTCTTTTTTTTGCTGGCTCCCCTTTGCTTTTACTTTATGCTCACGAAGTCGAATAGATCATTTCTTAGCGGTGCATTATTCAGCTAAATTTCCTTCCTTTGATCAAATTGAGCCGATCTAATCTTATTTTTTTCAGAAATTATATATGTATCTCCAATAATAATAAATTATATGACCTTGTTATGTACATAGTCGGTCCCATGATTTTCTTTACAAATGGATTGGATACGGAGGTCTACAGCTTGATAGTTTATGTATAGATCATGCGGAGAAAAATAGTGAATTTAGTTAATATAAAATATTTTAAGATTTTAATATTTTTGAAAGGTTTAGCAATATAAAAAAATGAAAGCGGCCTCCAAAAGGGAATGCTGTAAAAATATAACTGGGACCGGAAAGCTTTTACGGGTCCAAATATTTAATTTTATTTATAAGGATCTTTTTAACATGTGCTCACCGGTACACAATAACTACTAGAGTAATTTTTATGAGTTTGGAACTTTTTTATTGATGAAATTGTAGAGTAACTTTTATGAGTTTATGGCTCCGTTTGTTTGCCCGAAAATAACTTCATTTTGGAAAATATTTTCCTAGGAATATATTTTCCAGGAAAATGTTTTTCCCAGAAAATATTTTCTGAGAAAATAAATTCTATGAAAAATGTTTGTATGTTCGAAATATTTTCGAAAAATTTTCTCAAAAAAATTTTGAGAAAAAAATATTCTCCGAAACAATTTTCTAGAAATTTTCTAGAGAAAAAGCTTTGCGGGAATTTTTCCTGACAAAAACTTTTCTTGAGAAAAAGTTTCTCGGAATTTTTTCTCGAAAATAAATTACCGGAGAAAAAATTTTGGGAAAAAAAATTTCTTGAAAAAAATTTTGGGGGCAAAAATTTCTCGAGAAAAAAAGTTTGGAAAAAATTTTCGGAAATTTTTCTCGAGAAAAGCTTTTCTTGGAAAAAAATTTTCTCGGGAATTTTTCCGGAGAAAAAATATTTCTCGAAAAATTCTTCGGGAATTTTTCCCGAGAAAAATTTTTCTCGGAAAAAATATCTGGGAAATATTTTTCTTCGAAAATTCTCGGGAATTTTTCCCGAGAAATTTTTTTCTCGGAAATTTTTCCGGCAAAAATTTCTCGAGAAAAAAATATTGGGAAAAAAATTCCTCGAAAATTTTTCCCGAGAAAAAAATTTCTCGGAAAAATTTTGCGAAAAAAATTTCTCGGAAATTTTTTCCGATAAAAATTTTCGAAAAGTTTTTCTCTAAAAATTTTCCCGAGAAAAAAATTTCTTAAAATTTTTTCCTGGCAAACTTTTTTTTCAGAAAAAAATTTCTCGAAAAAATTATAGGGAAAAAGAAATTTCAGATATTTTTCCCAAAAAAAAAAATTTCTCGAGAAAAAAATTCTCTAAAATTTTTTTTATATGAAACTTACGAAAATAAGAGATAAGATGTTCAGTTTGGAAAATGTTTTCCCTTCGTAAAAAGGGGAAGTCATTTTCTTGAAAATCATCACTAGTCTATTAGAAATTTTTTTCCCCAGAAAATATTTTATTTTCCTAAGCGCAATACAAACACAGGAAAATCTGGAAAATATTTTCCAGAAAACCAAACAAACCCACAAAAAATATTTTCCAGAGTGCAAACAAACACCGGAAAATCCGGAAAACATTTTCCTGGAAAATATTTTTCGGCAAATAAACGGAGCCTAGGACTTTTTTATTGATGAAATTGTTGTGAATGCAGGGATCATCGTACTTATAATTAAAGGAATAACCAAAATCACTCAAACTCATGAAAATTAATGATTATTGTGTGCTCTCATAAAATATTTGAAAAACAGTTTCTACAATACCAAAATACATAGATTTACTGTTTCCACTGACCCAAGTGCCTGTTTGGGAACTTAAATATCATTTGAAATTCTGTGTTTGATCAAATAACATGTTTGAATAAGTGAGAGAATTTGGATTTAGATTTCATTTGAAATTCAAGTCATTCAAATTCTAGTACAAATATGAGAATTTGAAATGACTACTCAAATTATATGTCATAAGAAATCCATCATTTCATTACATGTTCCCAAACAAGGTATTATATAATGCAAAGATCTGGCAACTCGGATAACCAGATGGGTTCCGGATCAGATCCACTTTTGGATGATGATATATTTGGAGATCGTTCGGATCAGATTGGATGTGATTTGGTTCAGATCTTATTCGAATTAAATTCGGTTAAAATTCAGATCATATAAAAGTTGGTTCGGATTAAATTCGGTTCAGATATTTTCGAATCATAACTTATTCATTTTTTTTAATTTGTGAGTGTTTAAAAAATATATTTTTAAAAAATATATTATTTTTAATATAATATAATGTACTATTTCAAAAAAAATAGTTTAAATAATTATGTTATCATAAACATAAAATTATTTTAATTATGAATTTTGCTTATAAATAGGAATTTTATTTAACAATTAATGTACATGAACAACAAGTTATGACCCATTAAAGTATAATAACTAAATTAAACTTAGTTCTATCATTTTTCTAATTCGAATTTGTATCGGATCGCATACTTCGGATCATATTCGGTTCAGATAATATATTATTCGGTTTTGATCGGTTTTAAGTTATAATTGGATCTAGTATTTCGGACGGATTATTTTCCGTTAAATTATATTTAACACCCTCTCATTGAACGAAAGACGTCGTTTAACACCCTCTCATTAAAACATAGTTATAATTTGAATATTTAAATTATATAAACAGGTATATTCGAATCCAAGATATTTTCTTCAACCGAATTCTTATATATCATGTCAGGATATGTTAATAAAAAATCTTAAGAAAAATCACAACGAAATTTTATACTACTTGACACACTCTGAACTCCTCAGTTTACGGTTTTAATTTGTTCCAACTTCAATCTACTCCATTTGTGGGGAGATTAATGAAACCAACCAGTGAGTTACCAGAGACGACGGATAAGTCACGAAAATAGCCCATTTACTGATGTGGCCTTATCCGGCATCTATTAATGGGCTCCCAAAATTCAAACATAATTGTGTAATAGAAATTTATGGTTGATGGATCAATCGACCTGATTATGTTATTTATAGTACAACTACAAGAATATAATGATACGTTACATCATACATGGGTTATGGACTTATGGTGTATGATCTTAAACAAATATAGAGTATAATCTCAATAATTCAGTTGTAATGGACAGCTTATTAATATATCAAAATTCAAGCTCTATAATCGATTATGTGGAGGATTTCATGCACGTTTAGGGCTAAAAGTTCATTTTTAAGCGTGAATTTGATGATGATCTTCTCGTTTTTTGCTTCGTTGAAGGATTTAAAGAAGAAATTCGAGAAATCTTTGAATTGTGGGCACCTCGAACTCTACAAGAGGCCTATTTATCTGGCTAATTTTCAGGAGTCGTTGCTTAAAGAAAGCTTGCTGGTTGATAATTGTAGAGATGAAATCTGAGAAGGGACTGAAAGAATTCATTTTACAAGTTAAAACTTCGATTAATACAAATGATTGTGTTAAAAAATTGTCTGCGGGAATTCGCAAAGATGAGAAACATACGGTTGCGGAAGAATTACCAGCCATGGTTAATAACAAGAGGCAAAACCCTAATAATTATGTGATGCAAACTATCAAAGAGCCTACAACTACTACAAATTCTGTTAGTCTGGGTATGAAGTCTAGCAATATTGGTGAGGAAACTGTGCTGATATTTGATCTTGGTGGTGATTCGCATAACGAACATCAAGCTTTTACAATTAATCTGTTCAAAGAAATAATAATTCAAAAGGGCTACGAAGATGATGAAGGTGGAGACATGAGAGAGAACTATTCAAAAACTAGAAGTTTCTTTTTATTTTGTCAAAGGTAATAATTTCGTCGATGAATTGTATTGAATTACAATACCACAAAACGGGTTTCTTTCGTTCAAGAAAGCTTATCATCTAAACTAGAAGTTCCTTAGAAGATGTGGATGTTGGGAATATAGACTAATAAACACACAACAATGAGGCAGTTATATAAAAAGAATTACAAGAACAGGCAAAAACCAATTGACAAATAAATCCCGAAGGCAAAACAGAAAATATAATCAGTGACTGTAATGAACAAGAGAGATAAGAAATCACTTAGCTCTATAGGAGCTTTCACAAAAATCTGAATAACAGCTGAGTCGCCTAGCCCTCGAAAGATCTAGATTGTTCTTGAAGTGATTATTGCCCCACTTATGATGTGTTTGGTTGCAACAATATCGCTTATAGGATAAAACAGCACAGAGCAATGCGTTCACAGTCACGTAGAGCTCAACAGCGACCTGCTCCTCAGTTCGCCCAAAAATCTATATATATTCTGTATGTATGTGGAGAGAACAGAGAGAGAGATAGAGAGAGATATCAGCTAGGGTTTTCAGATGTGTATATTCTCTATATATGTTCCATACGTTTATGTTCTGTATATAATACAAAATAAAACGTAACAACAGACAATGCATTAATTAAAATAAATATTCTGACTTAAAACACATTTAATAGAATATCACTCAGCATCAAAATTTCAGTTACAGGTCTGACTCATATATCAGACTTTAACAAACTTTGATATTCAGCTTCAGCATATCAGTGTTTAACAAACTCAGATATTTCAGCTTCGGCATATCAGTGTTTAACAAACTCTGATATTACAGCTTCAGCATATCAGTGTTTAGCAAACTCTGATAACACTCTGGCACAATATTCATATTAAAATAATATAATAAGTCAATATTTAATTTATTAAACCAGCAGTAAAATACCTCGCCCAGGTCACCTCGCGTACGCGTGACGCCGAGACATTCGCCCAAATAGCCCTTCGACCCGACCTGATTCGAGTTGTAACGTGTCGTGGCGCGACGGCGGCGCGCGTGTTTGTGTGCGCGAGGCCCACACTAGCACCATGCACACCCACATGCCTTAGTAGTTGTAAACCACCCTTGCACATGATTCTATATAAGCCACTCAACCTCTCTTTACAATTTCAATGTGGGACAAAACCCACAAACCCATTTCAAGCTACTAACTTCATCTCTATTTCTTTATGGATTACACTAAGAAAATGACTTAGATCCAAACATGAAAGTTTAAGTCCTCATAGCAAGGAACAACCTCCAACAATTAGATTCTGGAAATTACATCAAGAACATTTTATAAATTATGCCTCAAACTTTCCTTTTTCTAACAATCTCCCACAAATCCATACAAAAATGCATATCAGATTTATCATGACTTGTTTTTCAGAGTCGGTACCCTCCCGGGTTTGAACCCTCCTAAGTCCCCTACTTCGACGGCTACCGGATATAGATGGAATGTTAGTTGGTCTTATACATATGACCTGCTATCAGGAAAAGAATTACAATAGCTAAATGATGGTGTGCGATATCGGTCAGCCATAGACCCCAGTTACTGGATCTAATCCTCCACGAAAAGTAAGAAAGTCTGAATATTTTGACCAATCCGTTTGGTGTAACCACACTCCATAGACGATAACAAGTCAAAGGCTATGGTGCAGATCTACGGCTTTGAGACGTTATGGTCGTGTCTCGATCCTGTTCGTCGAATGCTTCAAGGAATAACCTTTTCCTCTAATTGCGACCTCACAATTACATTCGCTTAACTAGGCATCTCCAAAGATGTACTGCTAACATCTCGTCGTACGATTTGACCCCATTCAGAGTTCTAAAAACTCTTGTTATACTAGCAGTTTCAGTACCTTTTAAGGTTTCCAGGAGATAGACTCAGATACGTGAGTATCCAAATATATATAGTAAAGGTACTACCGATTCAACCTTACAACTTGTTATTACCACATTGAATACACTTCGAGGGATCTCCTATCGGGTGTATTGGGTTCCCGCTGTAGATGAACCATGATGGGTTGTTAGCCCCACCCCCAACCTCGACTTAAGGACTACTGCATGCTCAAGCCCTTTAGTCAACAGGTCAGCTATATTATCCTGAGTGCCAATGAACACTATAGCAATAACACTATTAGACACAAGACCCCTTATAGACTTAACTCTAACTTGGATGTGTCTCTTTGTTTTAGCGTTATACTTCACACTTCTAATCTTGTCGATAGTTGTATAGCTATCACAATAAACAGAAATGATAGGAAGCGATCGGCTTACTACAGGCAACATTGACATTAGTCCATGTAACCATTCGGCCTCCGTCCATGTGGCATCCAATGCACACAACTCAGCCTCAAATGTAGACCGGGTAATCAAAGTTTGTCTAGAAGACTTCCAGGACACTGCTCCACCCGCAAGGGTAAAGACATATCTAGTCACTCTATTGGAACCGAATTTCTTAGCTATCCAACTTGCATCACTATACCCCTCGAGTACCCCCGGAAATCTCCGGTAATGCAAATTAAGGGAAATAGTTCCCATGAGATATCTAAGAACTCTATCCAGAGCCTCCTAATGAGTCTTATTCGGACAACTTGTATATCTAGCCAACTTAGACACAGAGTAAGAAATATCCAGTCTAGTGACAATAGCAAGATATTGCAAACTCCCAATAATCTGAGAATACCTTAACTGAGACACAGGTACACCTGAACTATTCTTGACAAGAGCAACTTTTGAATCATATGGTGTACTAGCGATTTTACAATTTGAATAACCATACTTCTCAAGTATAGATTTCTCTATATAATGAGAATGTGACAAGGTTATTCCGTCAGTTGACCGAGTCAACTTGATACCAAGAATCACACTAGCTTCACCCATATCCTTCATTTTAAAGTGCTTCTTCAAGAAACTCTTTGTCTCGTTAATAATCTCAATATTGGTTCCAAACAACAATATATCATTGATAAGTGGATTTTATATCTACTTGGAATGCTCTATAAAGGCTTAAATTGGTGTTTTGTACTCAAGTATGTGGTGTCTTTTTATGTGTTTTTGTTTGTTTTATGCAGAGTTGCT
>PHNY01242177.1:7524-23025 GCA_003724115.2 Anethum foeniculum
GCAAAAAAAATTTACTATCAACAAATGTAACGATTTAAATGCAAATATAATTCTGAAAGCACAACATAAACTAAAATAATAAATAATAATAATAATAATAATAATAATAAATATATTATCATTATTGTAAATTTATTAAAATTAAGAAAAAATAAATTTATTATAACAAATATAAAATAAAAAATATATCAATACTAATAATTTATAAAATATCTCTTAAAGCTAGTATTATTATAATACATGTAAACAAATTATAAGAGACGTCCTTGTATTTTGAAAGTGTACAATTTTATGTTTATCAGGTAAAATAGTTATTATATCATTTATCAGATATATTGTACAGTGTAGACATATTTGTTATATAGATATTCATCAAAAAAAATTTAAAAACTGCACTTTTGAAGTTAACAATTTAAAGCGCATCTGAACCTATACCAACGTGAGATATAATTAATCACACATTTTTTATCAACTCTCATCCACTAATTTTAAATTTTACATATTAATACTATATTATAATAAGCAAAACATGTTATAATTTGTAGTTTGATTTTGGTTCATTTGGTTATCCGTTTTAATTACAACCTTTAGATTTTTCAAATCAACTATTGTTAAATCTAATATTAAATTTATTTTAAACAATGATCCTGGTTATCCACCAACAACATACATTAATCATCAATACTAAAGTTAATATACTATAATAAAAGAGACATGGTGTAATTTGTAATTTGGTTTTAGTTTATTTGATTATCCCTTTTTTAATTACAGCATTTAATCTTTCAAATCGACTATCGTTAAATCTAATATTAAAATTATTTTAAATAATGATCCTGGCTCGAATCTTACCAATAATATGCATAATTAATAATATTTAAGTTATTCTATATAATGGTCTCTGTTTCGAATCCAGCCAACAACATGTATTTATAACATATTAAGCATGTGTTACTTTATTTTATTTGATATTAGTTGGATATTAAATACACTTAAAATCATATTATAATTATATAATGATTGTTTTTTACTATATTATTATTTATTGAAACTTAAGTTTATTATTCACGTTTAAAATGAATTAAATTTAAAATTGTCATATATACACATATACATGTTAGAATTTTACTAAAAGAATTTAAAAATTATAAAATATTAATGACTACATCGCATGGGTTTGAAGGTAGTATAAAAGTATACAATATACATATTCTTTTCTTTAATCTTTTATATGAATTTTGATTGTGACTTCTACTTTTTCTAATTTTTTCTCTTTTTAAATTTTTAGCAACTATTTATGTTATACTTCGTAGCATATCTTTATTTTGTAGCATATATTTATTTATGTATGTTAAATTTTTGAAACAATTTATTAATGTTTCACTGTCAAATTTATTAAGTAATATGAGCTTCAAAAATCATTTTTGAAATCATGTGTTTGTTTCAATACTGAAATGAATTTTAAAAGAATACTAAGTTATTAATTAATATTATATTATATTATATTATATAAAAGAATAAAATATATTTCTATTACAGTAACATATTTTGTATATAAAAATTATTTTATTAATTAAACTATTTGTCGAATGGGGAGAAATAATAATAGTGAAAATTGATTACTCATAGTATATGAAACTCATATCTCGTGAGTTTGAGGTATGGTTTTGAGAATAAAAAAAATATACTTGCGAATCAAATGACCCTGTAGTTATAGAGGATCAAACTCGAATATCAAAGAAATCGAATAAAATAATAAATCTTATAAAATTATGTATTTGTAGAATATCGAATGGGAAAGTAATATTAGATTATACATAGAACCAAATATGATTAATACTAGTACTTGATACGTATTCCAACAAAAAAAATGTTCTTAATAATAAAGCATAAAGATAAATATTTATCTTTATTTGATATTTTTAATAGTGGATATAATTAAATATTACTCTTCCGTCTTACTCATTATTTTACAATTTTTTTTCATGTTTGACACGTATTTCAAGACTATTATAAAGTATAACTTCATACTTTTTTTAAATTTTAATAAAAAATTCAATATTATATTTTTATTTAGAAGAATTTTTTTTCTTAGAATAATGTAGAACACCGTACTTTATAAAAGTTTTAAAATAAACGTGCCATCATCCCCAATATAAAGAACGGAGCAGTATAAATCGAGAATTAAGGGAATGGAGCAGTATAAATCGAACATGGTATACATGTTGTTGGTACTAACTTCCGTACTGTGCAATGCATGGTATAATGTATATTGGGATGGGACGGGGGAGTATTAAAATTAACTAAAAATCTAATAATATTTTAGGAAAATGCTAAGTATCCCAAAAACGTAATCAATTAATGTAGTTTGACCAACTGTTTCCCAAACTTGGTGAACCACCGGTTGTGTCGACCTATAAACTTGAATATTTCCTTGCATCCCGGTTCCACTTCCACTTGCACTGCAGGTGCAGGTTTCGATTTTACACACAGCTTCTTCAGTTCTTTCTCAACTTGATCAATTTCTTCATCCCTTTTCATTTTTATTTGATAACTTAATTCACTTACTTTTCCCCTTACAAACTCATCATTTAGCACTCTTCGAATCACACTGGCAATCTGCTTCGGATGGAGCTTCAAGTCGTGGCTTCTCAAGACTTCAATCCCCGCACCAACTTCCTCAACAAGTCTTGCATTGATGGGCTGATCAATGTGCATGGTAGGCTGCCTTCTTGTGGTGGTTGCTTAGGAGGTGTTGTGCGGCCATTCATAGAATCTTGGTCTATCAAGTTTGGCCTTACATGCAGCACTATATAAAAATTTGAAAATTACTTACAAAAACACGACTTTGTATATTAAATACTAGAATATAAATTTTTTACTGTAATAATAAATTACAATTAGTCAAATGTGAATAGAGAATTACTTTTTCTTCAAGTAAACAACACAAATATATTGATTGGATGCAGAATTGATAAAATTAATAGGAGCTTACATCGTACTTTACCTAACATTAATTTTAATAGGCTAAGTTAGAGATACTTTATGTAACAAACGACATTATCCTAACAAGCAAACAATTATAATAGGTCGATTGTTTTCCAAGAAATGTGGGCAGGGTACCTAAGTCAAATCATTGAGAACACTTTCTTCCTATTTTTCTGCTCCCTATACGTTTGGATTGGGTACGAAAGTTAAGAAAAAATGTGATTTAATGATAGAAAGTAAGAAAAGTGAGTAAAGTTATTGGGTCAATCAATATTTAATATATAAAGAGAGTGTAGTGGAAGAAAGTAGTGGATGTGTTAATTTTTATATTATAAATTTTTTACTATTTTTAATAATTTTTAAAATGTATAAAAATGAATGAAACTTTTAAAAAAGAAAAATATATAAAAATGAAAGGGACATCAAGACAATTACCCTAAACTCTTTCATTTCATATAAGTTCATCCTCATTTTTCCGATGGAGCTACGAACACGAGCAAGGAGGTAGGCGGCTAATGGAACTTCCGGTAATAACAATATAAACTATGCGGTAATAACAAGATTATGTATTAACAAACATAACACAAACAGTTTTTTTATAAATAGGCTCAATTAAGAATCACTTCTGAGCCTCAGGCATACATTAGAAAGACTGTTTATAAATAGGTACAATTAAGAGTCACTTCGGGAGCCTCTTGCAACTTCAATTGCTTCTTTACTCAGACTTGTGTTTGGCGTGGGGCTTTGCATGTGGCGCGGATCTCCTGCTGTTTTAAAATACAATATTGGTACTAGGTAGATTAAAACTTTTTAAATTAGTTATGCATTTCGTAAGTTATGATGTAACATGATTACGTTGCCTTGATTACCTACTAGGGAAACTGGATCCATTTTTGTTTTTCATGCTAGAGTCTCTTTGACTCCAATCAAACGTGAATCACATGCGGAAAGTACAGAGTTATTTTCTTAAACAAAAGTTGTGATAGTGGTTTATTCATAAGTTACCTTTATACATGGAGTATATATATATATATATCCTGACCTAGTGCTGGACATGCGGCCATACTAGCCCTATCGAGTATACTGATATATATATCCTGACCTAGTGCTCGACAGGCCATACTAGCCCACTGAAATCAGGGACCGGATATATCCTGATCTAGTGCTGGACAGGCCATACTAGCCCCACCGAAATCAGGAACCGGATATAGAAAAATTTTAAATAAGTTTGAGACCTTAACGTTAAAAATAGATATTCTTCACATTTAAATTGATGCAGATTACCTATGTTTTAAAGTAATCTCAGACGCGTCACATTTAAATCGAAGCAGATTACCTATATTTTAAAGTAATCTAAAGCGCGTCTGTTTCGGAGACCACTTATAAGTTACTTATGAGCTTGTTACATACAATTTATCTACGATTGTTTGTCTCAGAACTTATCTACTAGTGTTTGTTGATCAGCTTATAACAGTTTATAATTAAGTTGAATTTATAACTTAGACGTACTTTTTTTCAACTTATTTTAATTTTTTATTAATTTTAATTTTAAAATATAAGTTTTAAATATTTTTCTGAATTTAATTCATGAATTGAGATAATTGTATTTAATAATTATTTATTTTAATTCATTTAAGTTTAAAAAAAATTGACTTATAAGTAAATTTATCCTAACACCTATATAAGTTATTTACAAATATTTATCAACTTATCACTTATTTAACAATTATTCATTTTAAATATACGTCACTTATTTTAAGATTTTTCCAACGACCACTGCCTTCGAACTGTTTCATATATAAGTTTATAATGTTTACTCGTACTAAGATTACAATGTGTATTTTAAGATTATAGTATGTACGCTTGTTAGAGTCTCATTTTCTATAACAGCTGTGTTTGCCAACATAAATGATAAAGTTAGTAATTTATATATTATTGATGATATTACTGTTTCATGGAAAAGCAAATTGAGAAATTTTGAGGAGGGTTGTTAGGGTTTCGCCCATCTTATTTGACTTGAGAGGCCAAAAAATATTAGTAGTATAAATAATCAACCACTAGATGAGACTTCGCTCATAGAAATTGTTAGCTGCTGAGAACTATTGGAAAAATGAAAGCCTTTGAGCGCATTACAGGTTTAATTTTAACTTGCAAAGTTTTATCCTATATTTGTAGATAATTAACACTAAGTGTTTTGTGTTCATTGTTGAAATCTAGGATGGGTGAACTTACTGGAAGCAATTATGATGTGGATAATGGAGACATACTTGACAAATGTTCTGAACCTAAGTGTGTCACATGCTGCTGCTGTTATCAATATCTGGAATGGACTCGCATTTTTCTTACCAATACCCTTAGCATTTTTCGCTGATTCCTTCCTTGGAAACTTCTACATGCTCGCGTTCTCCTGTTTTGTTGATACCATTGTAAGTAGTTTATATAATTGATGTGTAAGCTATGTTGATGTTTGTAAAAATGACACGAAAACATTTTCATTGTAGGGGCTAGGATTCCTCACACTGTCAACACCTCAGTTCCTGGGGCCATGTAAAGAAAATGAGCCACGATGTATTGGTCCAAAGCAGAAAGCACTATTTTACATTGCTTTAGCTTTGATAGCAGCAGCGTTGTCCAGTCGTACTGTATCCCATAACCAAAATTCAAAGGAACAGGAAGGGGAAACCACAAACAGTAATAAAAAAGAAAAAATTTGTGAATGCGGCTTAGGCCAAAAAATAAGCTGCTGTGTTATGGTAATTGCATTTATAAGCAGTTTAGTCCTGCCATTCGTAAAATCTTGGTCAGTCAAGTTTGGGATTCCAGCAATATGTAGCCTTGTGGCGCTACTCTTCTTCTTGAATGGCGAGTTTTGGCATCCCTCCCCCCGTGAAGGACCTCAGGGAAGCCCATTAACAACATTTGTCAGAGTCTTTGTGGCTTCTCTATCCAAAAATTCTGAGGAACTCCCTGAGGATCACAACAATCTATATCAGTCAGATGATCAGACTGAGGTCACTCATTCCCTTAGGTATACAACGTTTTTAATTTATATATATTACATCACTCCAAATGTTTTAATCGACAAAATGCTACATTATAAGTTCCTAAATGCAGGTTCTTGAACAAGGCTGCAATAATCTTACCGACTCCATCTGAAGAACAGCAGAAAAATGACAAGTGGCATCTCTGTAGTGTGAGAGAAGTAGAGGACACTAAAGTCTGTCTTAGAATGGCTCCATTGTGTTTTACTTTAGTAGTGTGCGGATTAGTACTATCCGTCGGGAACACTTACTTTCTTGAACAAGCAAATCAGTTAAATCAAACGCTGGGCCGCCTCAAAATCAATGTTCTCATCTTCTTCTTCTTCTCTTTCAGCGTAGAGTTTATCTCTGGTTGCATCTACAGCTTTGCCAAAAGATTGTCAGCCAGAAAAAATAAAAAGTATTTCCCCTTATTAGGAATAGCTTTCGCCCATCTCACTTCTATTTTGTGCTGCATTATTGCTGCTAAATTTGAAAATCGGAGATTAGGGTTAATAAGTAAAAATAGTTCCACCACAATGTTTACGTTGGTTCCACAATACCTATTTCTTGGGATGTTCAGTGGGATTTCTTCAATTTGTTACGAAGAACTATTCAACACTAGATATCCTTCTTCTATGTTAAAGTACGTACAGTATTTCACATTAGGGTTGATAGGCATAGGAACTGCAGCTAGTTATTTGCTGGTGGAAATAGTAGGAAAGGTGAGTGAGAGAGGAGGAACAAGGCCAAATTGGTTCCAGCATTCGTTAAACCAAAGCCGTTTGGATAATTATTATTGGACATTGGCCGTTATCAGCTCACTCAATCTATTTCTTTACATTATTGTTGTCCGGATCTTACCTCAACCAAAACCCACATCAGCAAACAGAATACAGAAGGTGATAATGTTTGTTTCTGATGGTGCTCAGAGTGCGTGCAAATGTGTCATCAAACGGACGTGCTCTTGCTGTTGTTGTTGCTGTTGTTATGCTTAATATTTAGTGACACTTGCTTAAGAATCAATATGAAAAGTTCATCTCGATCTGTATTATGTCTAATGACTGAATGAAGGTTCTTTTCATAATTATATCTTTATAATATAATATGTGTAAGAAGATCTTATCCAAATATTTGGTAGTTAGGGTGATTGTACTACCAATATAAGAACAGTTGATTATAAATTAAATAAATGATAGCCGTTAAATCTAAAAGGTAATATTCTATTTTCATAATCTGAAACGAAACTAAGTAGGTATTCTAAATTAAATACATTAGTTAAGTATGTATCATAAATTGAATAAATTGAATAGAGTATTTAATACAAAATTCATAACTATTTTTTTGTCTTCAGTTTCTAGAAAATTTTATGTAAATAATATTTTTTAAATCATCATTGAATTAAAGAATATTTCGTAAGTTTCGTGTGAGTTGTAAAATCTTAAAAAATCTTTAAAATCTGATTTATAGAACTCAAAGTCAAGATAAATCAAATGAAACTCGAAAAAAGTTAGGTTCGATTCTTTCTACTAACATATTTAAATTTATTAATTATAAATTCTCAAGATTCGGGGTAATAAGGTGGTATGAGGTTCAAAATTCATTTTTGATATTATGTGCTTGTTAATTAAATAAAACTATTGTATTGTAGAGAAGGGTAGAATATTTTTCTATTACAGTAACATTTTTTTATATAAAGTTATTTATTAATTAAAATGTTTTTCAAATGTGGAGATAGTATATAAAAACTGATATCTTGTGAGTTTGAGGTATCCATGTGTTCGAAAATAAAAAAAAAAATTGAACCAAATATATGGATATTATTTATAATCAACAACTCGTATCTTATGAGTTTGAGGTATGTGTTTAAGAATAAGAAAATTTAAATTAAATATATACATATTGTTTATTCTAAGCTCATATTTTTTTCGATTTACAAACCTGTAATCATAATTGAAAGTAACTAATTAGAAAAAGATATAGTTATGTTTTTTCTTCCAAGGCACACATGATATTGGTTTTATATATGGTACTCTTTAATCTTTGTCATGGTAATTGAAACATAAGAGAAAATATCTCCAACATCCTTGCACTGCAAGTATCAAATCAAGCATATTCTGGTGTTGGATTTGCAAACCAAACAAACAAGGTAAGATACAATTAAAGAGATACTCCCACCGTCCCCCGAGTAGTATACGTTGTGGGACGGGGCTCGGCACGCATTTTAACGCTCATTTATAACATAGCTTCGTAAATAATTTTAAATTTTTTCTTTTTCCAAATAAAAATATAACACTTGAAGAAAAAAAAAATTAAAATGAATTACGGAAGTATACTTTATATTCACCTTAAAATGCGTGTTGAATTTTGAAAAAATTATGTATACAATTCAGAGTGACAGAGTGAGTAATATATAAGAAGGTTTGAAATCATTGGAACGTTGCTAGCAATGGACTAGCTGCAACTTGGAAATGGACCATCCATGTCGGATTCTAAATTTTATTTCAAAAATTAAGAAACAATTTTTTTTTTAATAATTTTATATATCTGAAAATTCGTAAAATAAAAGAAATTAAACATAAGTGGTCTATACGGGCGACAATCTCAATAAGCATAGTATTAATTAAACTGTTAATTATGTCTTCACTTAGGCAGCATGTTCTTCTTATAAAGAAATAGACTTGGGGAGTTTGGGCCAATTGCTAACTTCGTAAAGAAATGGATTTATGGAGTTTGGGCCAATTACTCTCTATCAAGGGGAACCATAACTATATGTGATTTGAGAAATTTTCGATGAAACACAGGAAGTTACTGGATTATAGCGTATAGGGTAGTTTAAATATTATTTTTTAAAAATATAATTATAATAATAATAATGATAATGATAAATAAATAAATAAAATAGTTTGTATTTTACATCAAACAATTAATTTAGAAACAATTAGTTGAAATACAATAAAGTGTTATTTTTACAATATTATAATAAATATATTTTAAAATTGATTTAATTGCATGTTACATGAAAAATATAATCATAAAATTGAAAGGCTAATTCAAAAGTCAAAATTTTATTAATAATTTTATCATAATCATCGTAAAATTTATTATTGATATATTAAATTTGTCTACAAACTCTTCATATGTAAAAATGGATCATATAAAAACATGGATTCAAACCTAAATATGTATCTCCTAATAAAGGTTTATTCAGCAATAATTATATCCTTATAATATGCGTGAGATGGATCTTATCCAAATATTTGGTCCTGTACTACCAATTTAATAAGGACCGTTGGATCTTGAACTAAATAGATGATAGCCGTTGAATCTAAAATAAAGGAATATTCTATTTAACAATCTAAAACCAAAACTAAGTAATTATTCTAAATTGAATAGATTATTTAAGTGCGTATCATAAATTGAATATAACATTTAATACCATATTCGTAACTGTTTTTTCTCTTCAGTTTTTAGAAAGTTTTACGTAAATAATACTTTTTAAATCATCACTGAATTAAAGAATATTTCGTGAGTTTCGTGTAGATTGTAAAATAGTCAAATCCGATTGTAAATTTTTTTAGGTTCAATTCGCTCTACTAACATATTTAAATGTATTAATTATAACTTCAAAATTTTATTAATAACATATTTAATATCTAATACTCATAATATATTATTCAACTTTCAATGATAAATTAATATATAATATTTATATTAGTAGATTTAAGTACATTATATAAAATCTAATATTTTATTTATTATTTTCAAACATATTAACGAACACTTTGATCAAAAGGTTTGGGAGAAGTTTGAGACTAATATCGCAAAAAAGTACGTTTAATGTATAAAGTTTTGATGAAGGCGAAAAGATTTCTTAGTTATGTCTTGATTTATTAATTAATATTATGTTTTCAGCTAAATTATCGATCTTCGCATAATTCTTTTATATAATTCTTGTCCTTACGTTTTTTAGGGATGAATTTTTAAATGTATTATTATAATTATAAAAATATACACTGATAAAAAGATCAGTACAACCCGAGAAAATCTTTCTCATGGTAAGAGAAAATATCTCCAACATCCTGCACTGCAAGTATCAAATCAAACGTATTGTGGTGTTGGATTTGCAAATCAAACAAACAAGGTAAGATACAATTAAAGAGATAATATTTAAGAATTAAGAGTATCAACATCAAATATGTACCAGTCAGATTTAACTAATACATATGTTACACCTCTAATTGGATTCATGAGTACATATTACTAGCAACTATTAAAATTAACTAAAATCTAGTAATATATTAGAAAAATGCTAAGTACCCCGAAAATGTATTAGAAAAATGCTAAGTACCCAAAAAACGTTGTCAGGGTAATTTGACCAACTGCTTCCCGAACTTGGTGAACCACCAGTTGTGTCGACCTATGAACTTGAATATTTCCCTTGCACTGCAGGTGCAGCTTTCGTTTTTACACACAGCTTCCTCAGTTCTTTCTCAACTTGATCAATTTCTTCATCCCTTTTCATCTTTTATTTGATAACTCAATGCACTTACTTTTTCCCTTACAAACTCATCCTTTAGCACTCTTCAAATCACACTGGCAATCTGCTCGGATGAAGCTTCAAGTCGTGGCTTCTCAAGACTTCAATCCCTGCACCAACTTCCTCAACAACTCTTGCATTAATAGGCTGATCAATATGCATGGGCACGGCAATAATTGGGACACCGAATTTCATGCTTTCAATCACAGAGTTCCAGCCACAGTGACTAACAAAGCCACCAGTATTCGAGTGTCCTAAAATCTTTGCTTGCGGAACCCAACCCTCCACAACCATTCCCCTGTCTCCCACCCTATCATAAAATCCTAGTTTTTGCAATTTATCTTTAAGACTAACCTTCTCTCCGAGTGGAAACCTCACGATCCATATGAAGTTGACATTACTCTGCAACAAGCCCTCCGCGATTGCTTCAAAATCTTCATTCGAGAGAAAGTACTCACTCCCGAATGAAACAAACACAGTGGACGCCTTCTCCTTCTTCTCAAGCCATTTTATAGTCTCCGAGTTCTCATCTTTACATTTTTAGTAGGTTCTTGAACCAAAGGCCCAACAGGAACTATTTTTTTCCCGCACAAACTAGACAGATATTTCATGTACTTCCCGTCAATCTCATTAAACGCCTTGATCAAAACCACCTCACTAGATTTCTCAATGCAATTAATAATCAGATTTGATCGATCTCTCCTATGATCATCGACTGTCTTTCTCAGTTCCTCAACATTAGCAGTCTCATAATCTCGATAATAAATCTGCGAGTACGGGAACTCAATATCCGGCTTCTTGTATGCATGAAACAAAAGCGCAGTTTGTGTAGCGCTGCTGGTTATAAACTGAACAGCAGAAATATCAAGCTTAAAAGCAGCCTCGGGTGCCCAAGGCTGAAGAAAATCATAAACAAGCAAATCAGGTTTGTATTTTGTGAGAATGTCCGAAAAGGCATGTTTCGACATGTCAAAGGCCTTTTTCAGAGTAGGCATAAGGTGTGATGGAAGTCCATTAGTGGTATGGTAACAAGGAGGGAGATCTGGTAAATTTTCGAGATGGAGTTCAATTAGTTGAATCGAACTGTCCTCGAAACCAACCTTTTTTTCGATAGATTTTAGATTAACTGGTGTGGAACAAAGATAAACAGTGAAATTTCTTTGACTAAGCTTTTACCTAGTTCTAAGAATGGTGATATATGTCCATGTACTAGCCATGGGAACATCAAAACACTCATTTTTTTCTGCATGCGAGCCATGAAAAGTTTCTCTTGGACTATTTTTTTCAAAGCTAATGTTGTAATGTGTGGGTAAATGTCTAGGTGTTGTAGCTTAGTTTATTTATAAGGAAAAGCAAATCATGGAAACTATTTTAATACAAGAAAATTGTCTAAAATAATTTTTGTAGTACATGCAACTGGATAATATAATTTTATATATTGATTCTATCCTAATTGATTTGAATATTAGTTAAACGTCTAACATACTATGATATGATAGGATATTATGATAAGTGAAGATATAATTTGGATTTCTTATGTAAAATAAAAAAAAGTAATGAATTACTCCTCAAGAAACGTACTAATGTACCTGCCTAGAATATTTTGATAAATTTCATTTTCAATCAATTATATTAAAAAAAAAAATCATATACGTATGGTTAAGCGTTATTGCTTAACGTAAAACAGATAGTGGATTTGTTTCTGTCTTTTGTTGAATCTTTTTCACCACTTGATAGATAATCGGATAAGGGGATAATTTTTTCCATGTTTCAGAATACGGTTAACCAACAATCATAGAGTAATTAATTATCACAAGGAGTTATCCATAAGAAATCATGATCTTTATATAAATAGCCTTGTTTCAACTGCAGGAACACACATGAACGAAAACCTTAAACTTCTAAGCATAATTTTAACAAGGAGAAGCATTCAGTGACTGAAAAGCAACTTTGGTTTGAACATTAATCTTAATCTTTCTGCTAATAATATAGAAATAGTCAATGCCTCTCACAATCTCAATCATCATAGTATTCATATGTCTCATCTGTGTGAGGAACTGAGGATCGAATTACGGAAAAATGTCAAAGTAACTCGGCCATTGACATAGCCGTATCCTTGTTCTGTTGTGAAGAGGACTTGACATTGTTGAACTGAGGTATAAGATTTGGTTCGTATTAGGATTGCCAGGTCTTGGAAAGCACACATGCATACACTTCGAAAAATACAAATTTCTTTGAGCAATCATAAACAAGGGGCAGGTGTAATAAAGCAAAGGCAATCAACGCCATACATTACCACCACGCTGAAAAGACACTCAACTATAGACTGCAAGTACACGAATACAACATTTCCGAAAAAGACTTAACACATTATGTTACATGTTACCAGAATGTTCCATGTAAACCATACTACTGAGCTTACGGTTATCAAAACGGAATTGGAACTTATTTGAGAACAGAATTGAAACTTATTTGAAAGGTTTTGACAGTTTCTACAGTAATTCAGACACAAGACTAGCAAGGAGATGAATTGGTGATTCCTCGCTATCCAGAGGGACTTGTACTGAATCAGGTAGCTTATCAATGGCCTCTGCTTCAACCTCATCTTTGAGATTTCCTGTAATCTCATCTCTGACACCTGTAAGTGCATCTCTGATATCTGATTCATCCTCGTCTCTAAAAACAGCAAGTGAAATTAGTTAAGAGATGATAATTAGATCATTTCAAATTTGAAAAGAATTCATCTAAATACTTACTCCTTTAGTACTGGGGTTGTAGCACAATTCATGTGCACAAAATATGAGCATTCGTCACAGTAATACATCCAGTTGCTATTATAAACTACTTCGTGGCAGATGTTGCAGTCTAGTTGAAATTCGGAGTGCCTTATAGGAATAGAGTAGATGAGATGGAGACGGTGATCGTGACCGTGATAAGGAGATGGAATAACGGAGTCTGCCAAGGCACATTTCTTATGAATCCAAAATTCACAGGTTGTGCATACATAGGAAGAGTCTTTAGCTTCCGCGCCACAAGCATCACATCCAACCAAGGCTTTCCTATTCATCAAAATTAGTTCGTGATCCTTGTGACCTTCATGATGAAGCACTCTCTTACTAGAGGTACAAAATACACACACATGAAATGGACAAGAATCACATTCATAAGCAACCTTCACAGGACGAGAACAAACATGACACAAGTGTTCACCAACAATGTTTCGGAGCTTGAGGTTCCAGCAGTTTTTTTGTGCTTATGGTGACTGATAGATGTCGGTAATTCAGCACAAATCTTGTGCAGGTAAAAACGTCTACAAGCGACATCATAATGCGCCCACTGGCAAGTAAACGCAGGCTGGCCTAGAACTGATTCGGTGCAAACATAGCATTTAGCACCAACTTTAGTAACATTTTCTTTAAGTATCATTGAGTGGCCGGGTTGGCTAAATTGTTCTAGTGCTGAACTCATTTTGGGCGTTGAGGCAATGGAGATTTTTAGATATTGTGATTATTGGCTTATTGCAGAAGGCTTCTTGCGACACTATATACAGTAGTAATATAAGGGTTTATTAATTAAGACTTAAAACTAGCAATCTCGAGGTGGCCCCTGTATATACTAATCATATAAATGTTGTACCTAACAAAAATTCGTCTTATTATTTAGCAAAAGAGGATATTTTCTTTTTAGTTAATATTATTATTAATATTAAATTACAGCCTGGGTAAGAGTGTTCTTCAATATCTTAAAAAATGATACCGAGTTCCAAATAACGAATTTGAAAATTTTCATGTCATTTTTGGGAAAATGCTAGGCAACCTGAATTGGTATCAAAAAAATTTCTCAAAATATTTATGTATAATCTATGTAGATGATTATATTCTTTATAATTAGACGAGACCCGCGTGTATATATATATATGCATTCGAATTAAAATATATCAAGCATTGTCCATGTCATTTAGAAAAAAATTTGGGAAAGTACATTGAACTGCTCTTTTTGAAACTCTTTTCTTATCCAATATTAGGCCCCAGCACTTCTTTTTTTTTTTTGAAAACACTTGTCGCTTAGCTAAATATGTAACTAAAATTTGTCTTGTACCATGTAGGGTTAGTGGGGGACTTTGCATCTAAATTGTAATTATGCTAATATTAGTCCAGTACTCCCTCGTCCCACCGCGTTCTTTATGCCGGGGATGGAGGGTTTGGCACGCATTTTAAGGCTTATAAAAGGTATAGTTTTATAAATTTTTTGAAAATTTTTTTCTTCTGTAAAAAAATATAATAGTTTAACTTTTATTCAGAAAAAGAAAAATTTAAAAATAAATTATGAAACTATATTTTATAAGAGTCTTAAAATGCGTGTCGAGTGCACGGTTTCCAACGTAAAGAATTTGATGGGACAGGGAGGATAATTTTATAATAAAAAAAGTCATATACAATTCGTACCTAACTAAAATTTGTCTCGTCTATAATTTACAAAGACAAGGAAATATCGGGTTACTCGCTTACATCTAATCAAAACTAGTTGTCTTCCTGCCGGGGCAAAAAAAATTCCCTAGTTGTCTCAAAATAGCTACTCAGATTTCTATTTGAAACTTTGACCTAGATCAATAAATTAAAGCAAAACAATCAAAGCCAACTTGTCAGTTTCGCCAAATAGCAAGGCTTTAGTTAGAGCATCTCTAACTAGTTGTATCAGTTAGGTATAATATTTAGGTAAGGTATAATATTTAGGTAGTAGGAAAAAGTTTAAAAATATACATAATATCTAAAAAAAAGTCTACTCTAACGGAGATACCTGTTAGATATATTTTTAGATAACGCACGTTAAATATATTGAATGGAAGTCATCATCTATATCAAATACACGTCATTTTCCTTTAAATTTTAACTATGTTATTCTCTCACGCTGCAACCCTAGGTGTATATGTATTTTTAATTTAATAATTATATTATA
>PHNY01242186.1:0-17721 GCA_003724115.2 Anethum foeniculum
GGAATCATGGTCATTATTTCAGCACTATCATGGACGTGAGTGTTGTCTGTTTTCCCAAGGAACTTATTTTTACTAATAAAAAGTTTATAATAACTTTTTGGGCCGTTTGTCAAATTCTTACTTACGATTTAAAAGTGTATTATAACTTGAGTTTATTGAAGTAGGAAGTAGGTGCTCATTTGACGGGGTATGGGGGCTGATTAGGGTTTTATAATACTCCTCTTGCAAGAGAAAGTGAAAACAGAGATTTATCTATTCCAGCGATAAAAATCTATGGTAAATTACAATAATAAAGTCTTATATGTAATAAACTACTTTCCTAAACAAACTCAAATTCTAATTAGCTAATATCCTAAATTAAAAGATAATAAATATTATATAAACTAATTGGGCCCTCCAAAGCCTTTTATATTGTTGCCTAATACTCGTTTTGGGTTTCTTGATCCAGTGTCCTGCATTAATTCTCCTTCGCTGAAAAGAGCTCGACCTGTGTCTAGTTAATAAAATCACAAGGAGCATGATAGAGCACCAAAGAACCTTTCACAAATGGTACATGAGAATGATAACAAGAGTATATCAACGACCACCCTTAACAACCAATACAATATGTGTTAGCATGTGCGATATGATGAGCATCTCGATAAATAAGCCATGGACGGTCCAAAATGACATCACAAAGTTTCAATCGAAAAACATCATACATAACTGCATCATTAAAGGTCCCAGCTAAAAATTTAGCACCTACTAGAAATCCGAAGCTTCACATCATTTATCCAAGATATATCATAGAGATTTGGATGAAGCTCCGTCATTAATCCTGACCTTTAAACAACATCAGTGGCTATAACATTTGTGCAGCTACCAGTATCAATGGTGAGAGAGCACAAGTTGCGGGAACATGTAACTCTAGTGTTAAAGATTTGTTGGCATCGTACATGTGAATTATTTGCAGCATCTTGTGTTGTTTGCATAATCCCAAGTTAGCTACTTTCTTTAAATGTTTCTTCGCTTCGAGGTCTTCTTTAGTCATCTCCACATATAAATCATCAAAATATTCTTTTTCCACGACATTGACTCTTTTCGAAGGTGAGTTTTGTCTAGGAGGACACTCACAAATCCTATGCCCAATTCCTTGACAGTTAAAACATTTGCTAGTCTTGATACCTAGACTGGAGCACGACTATATTTACTGGTAACTGTTTGGCCTTGAATAGGATCGTAAAGAACATAGGCATTACTCAACAGGCTAGAAAATGAACAAATCCCAATGCTTCCTCCTTTTCAGATCACCATCACCTGAACGTGCAATCTCAATAGCATCCTTCAAAAGAAAACATCTAATACCAACTAATTTACTAGCGATGTCATGGTGCCAACCTCGACGATACATAGAAATAAAAACATCTTCATCCCAAGGAAACTCATATTTTATTGCAGAACGGTCGAGTGTAATCTGCAACGAATTTTCTTTGCATAAGCCCAGTAAATTGAAGTGAAGCACGATGTTTAAAGTATGCATGATTGAAAAGATGAACCAAAGCATGTCTTCCCATCTTGCCACATGGTTGTATCCAGATCTTTGGTATTGCTCCCAAAAGATACGAGTAATTCCTCTTAACTTTGCAGCGATGAAACTTTCTTATCCTTGTCCAAATTATACCAATGAAAGAAATTGTCAACACTACGTAGAATACATCGGGTTCTTGATCTCCACGAAACTCAAACACTTCATGTTTCACTGTATTTATCTTCAGTTCTGTGATATTAGGTTGAGTGTGAGGTTGGGGTTGAGTTTGTACACTAGTTAACTGTTGAAGGCTGTCATTGATTAAATTGAGCGATGCTTGCACGTCTTGCATTTGTAAAGGCAAGCGAACAACTTTATCCTCAAGATTTTGTAACCTCTCGTTATTTTCTTCAATATTTTCATCAAGACGACTGTTTACTTCTCCGACATTAACCATCGTGTAAAAGTAAGGGCTGGTTTGTAGTTTACAAAAATTCAGGGACTATTCTGCAGTTTGAGAAAGTTCAGGGGTTGTTCTGTAACTATATATAACGGCTAGACTGTATTGTAATATTTTGGAAGGGTAGGTACTGGTTTATGGATTGTAGAAAGGTTGGGGTATCTGTTAGGAATATGTTGTTGTCTTGATGATAATTCCCCAAAACACCTTAAGTAGATATGTTAGTGTTTTTCAAGTAGCTTTCAACGGATGAACATACCTCTTTTATCTGTTGAATGAGTAGCTTATTTTGTTTGTAAGTTTGTAGCACATCCTGTATACTAGTATAGCTGAAAAAGTTTGAAAGTTGTAGTTGATTCTAAGTCATGTTGACTACTAGCAAGATACACAAAATAGGTTGGCTAAGCGTAAATATTCAATGCCTTGTAATTTTGTGTAAGTGAAAGAGTTTCAACTGCTAAGAAGACACTTTCAACGGATAAAAAACAAGCTTCGATAAAGTTTCAACGGCTATCAGACATGGTTTCGACGGATAACTCTAATGAAGTTTCAACGGATGATCTCAAGATAGCAGTTGATAGTGACTTAACATAAACTGACAGAGTCACATGGGTTGATAGTATACTAAATGAATGTGGCAGCCCGATTAGGAGTTATAGAAGACAATGAAGCATTTCCATTTCAGTGCAAAACAAAGGCGTTCAAAGTAGCTGTATTTCTCCTAGATTGCATTGGACAGAGAAGTGAAGAAACATGTGCTTGGACTTAGCTGTTAAGTTAATTTATATTTGTCTTATTGCACATGTAACTTGGTAATATATAAACCAAGAGTAGAAAGTAATTTGGATATCAAGAATATCAAGTATCAAACACTCTGTAACCAGAATACTTGTAAGCAATTGTGTACAATTTGTATCACAGAGTTCTTCATCAATTATATCCCTGGTGGAAAAATAAATCCACCAAAAAGTTTTTAAGCCTTGAGTTTATTACTTTGTGTTTTAGAGTATATCATATTTCCATCTGCACTATTGCCTATTCTAAACACAATGATATTTATATTGTATTTTAGATCTTTCAATTAGTTTTGAAAAAGTTGTTCAGAATTCCATTCAACTCCCCTTCTGTAATTCTGTTGTTACATTGTTGGGAACTAACAGTATCAAAATGTATTTTTTATCTAAACAACTTTAATAACACAAGCCAATATACGACCATACGTGAATATAGGTTATCACCTATTGTATATATCTGCACTAAAGGGATCTCATAGTCAACAACAAACTCTTGGCCTGTGGCAACTCAGTTATGTATTTGTTTGAGTGGGAACCCAGAGGTTTGTTTTTGTAAACTGAGGTTGTGTTTGATATTATGTCTGCCAACTGTTTTACAAAATTCTTGTGGCAAAAGTGCCTAGACAGTGATGGGATAGTGATTACGGGGGTGTTTGCAGGTTATTTTTGGTTCCGAAATGGCAGGACATGGTGATTTTGATACCAATTAATGGTGGATACTCCTCTCGCAAGAGAAAGTGAAAACAAAGATATACCAATTCCAATAACAATAATATCTAGTGAATTACAATAATGCCGTCTTCAATATAATAAACTACTTTCCCAAACAAACTCAAATTCTAATGTGCTAATATCCTAATTAAAAGATAATAAATATTATTAGAACTTATGGAAAAATAAATTTAATCGTTCTTAAACTATTGACGTTTTATTGTCGGGGTCTTTGAACTAAAGATTTTGTATTCCAGGTAATTAAACTTTCAAAATTTTCTACTATGAGTCCTTCCGTCTAAAGATTCTAACATCCGCTTATGTGGTAGGTATATTTACATGTCTTATATTACTTCAACGAATGGGAAAAAACATAAAATAAATGGCAAAAAACTGGCAAAATCAAGGCACGTGATTTCTTTATTACCCGTTATTATATTTTACAACGTTATTATACAACAAACAGGTTATATTAGATTGGGGTTAAGGTTTTTAAAGAGGAAATTAGGGTTCTTATTAAATTGGGGTATTATATATTCAAGAATCTAATTGCGCTTCCGTACTATTTTTCTTTCATATTTAACAGGTTATTCTTATCCCAGATCTCCAATTTTTTAACAACTTCCAGTTCACCAAGTTTTGCTTCCAATAAAGCTACTACCTTCACCGACCAAAAACTTTCGATTCAAGGACAATCCAAATTGCAAGCTTCATTGTTTTTATCACACCATTCAAAGCGTCCACAATACTTGCCTTTGTTCTTGTATAATGGGCATCCGATGAACCTCCTTCCTTTGCTATTCGGTTTATTAAAGGTCCATATTGGACATTCAAAACCTTATTTACAAAGATAGTGACTTCGAAGATACCCTTGTGATACCACTCTTACTCGATTTCATCTCAATTGATTGGCCAAACGTATTTCCCCGATTTGTATTTGAACCCTAACACACAAAATAGTTATATTGGTATATATATATTTATGTTATGTAATAGATATATAACACTCACGTGAATGGCTTGTGATGTGTTTTGCCAATTTTTATTTTTCCCTAATTATCCATCCACATAAGATATACCATATACAAATTGTGCCACATCGGTAAGATTCTAATGTCCGTTAGAATCTTTTGAACGGAATGAATGACCGTAAAAAATTCAAAAGTTTATTTATTCAAAATAAGAAATTTTTAGTTCAGAGACTTAAACAATAAAATTGTTTAGTGAAGAACAAAATTATATTCCCATAAAGGCCTCCAAAGCCTTTTTATATTATTGCCAAATACTCTCTTTGGACTTCTTGACCTAATATTCTGCATCATTATTACGGTAACTTATATTTAAGTTTGTAATTTTAATTGAAAAAAAATAAATATTAGTGTCACTAGATGTAACTTTTAGAGCAAGTCCAACAATGTCGTAGTAGATACCTTATAAATATTATAAAAATTAGTGTTAGTAATTTAGGATGCTATTTTTGGTATATCAACTCCAACAACATGCATTATAATTGTGTCTTATTATTAAAATATTAATATATTTGAATTACAATTAGAGTGAAGGGAAAAGATGAGATGAGAGAGATGTGCAATAAAGGAGGGAAATAAATATTTTATTAATAGAAATGAAATAAGGCATGCATAATGGTGCCTTAAAAGTAAGGCTTATGATGAATGTCCTAGTGTTTTAAGGCACCACTAGGACATTGTTGGAGCTCCCATTTGTCTAAGATGCCTTAATTTTAGTCAAGGACATCTATTTAAGACATTGTTGGACTTGCTCTTAATACCTCCGTCATGTATTTGTTTTCATCAACGTTTTAATTCTATAATAATAAATTATCCAAACAGATAATACAATAGAACCTTGATAAATGAATACGCTTGGGAGCAAAAATATATATTCATTTAAAGAGTTTATTTATTTACCGATAAATGAATATATTATTATTTGTTGATAAATGAATATTTATTCATTTAGATATTTTTTTTAATAATTTTCTTATACATTTTGTTTTAAAAAGATTTTTTTAATACATTTAATGTTCAGATGTACGTAAAATTTACCATGGTTATTATTTTTATGTAATTTTTAATTACATTCATTATTTTAATTTTAGAATGGTTATCCATGCAATACCATATATT
Source organism: Anethum foeniculum (assembly GCA_003724115.2). Lineage (NCBI taxonomy): Eukaryota > Viridiplantae > Streptophyta > Magnoliopsida > Apiales > Apiaceae > Anethum > Anethum foeniculum. Next base: position 5,620 of record PHNY01242186.1, read on the forward strand.
CGACTACAATGTATGCATTGCACAAAATTAAGTTTCGGATACATTTTGTGGAGGGAAAAAACAATCAACTTTAGAAGCATTTTTAGAAAAGATATTACTTATAAATGTGTATGAAAATTATTTACTGGATCAAATATATTCGTATATTATATAAATATATTATTTGAAATATAGTGATTATTCATTTTTATATTTACATATGGCTTATAAAGATTTTTTTAAAAAAATTAATCGTTAATGCATTTAACGAGATTATTCATTAAGCCCATTTTCCCAAGTCGGGTACCGGAAAATTATTTATTTGATGAGGTTATTCATTTATCAAACATTCATTTATCTAGGTTCTACTTGCTAAGTATGATCTTTTTTTATTTTTTTCCTTACAAGCCATGAAAAAGGGAAGCCAAAGTGGCCCTTGGTTTTATAAATCTGGCCTTTTTTTAACAAACTTAAGCTAGATTAGAATTTGATGTTCATTCTAGTTGTTTAGTTGTACTTAATGTGTAGGTGTAGAACATTCATTATATCCTACAATAGATATAAACTAGATTGCCCTTAAGTTTAAAGAATTCAAATTATCCTTTTCTGTCATTAGCGATAATTTTGGTATAAACTGAGTTACAAGTGCTGATGTTATCTCAATAACATGCATGATGATGTTAGTATACTACTGGCATATTATTTATTTTCCTAAAACAAATTATCTATGCTAATAGTAAAACAAACACCCACTAACTCAAAAAACTGCCACATGACAACTTTTATGAATAACCTCTCTCTCTCGTCATTAATAATAAATGCTGTATATAATCCCACTAATTATCTTTCTTCCTTATTTATTCATTTGATTCCATTTTTAAACAGTAATTTACACGTATTCTATTTACAAAAGTAATATTTACTGGTTCTTATTATATATGTTTTTTAAATATCAAATTTTAAAACAAATTAATAATTTCTGTCAAATTATTTCCAAAAGGTTATATCTATGATTTAAAAATAAATAAATATAGAAGAAAGACTCGCATCTCAAATTAATTTACTAACATGAAAATATACTAATTGCAACCAACTTCGAAAGGTTTTAGTAATTTTTCTCATTTGTAACTTTAATTGTTTTAAATACTACCGAACACTTAAAATCAAAAAATATTTTAATCGAAAATACACTTAAAAATGTCACTTATAATCCTTGGAAAAAAAAATAAAAAATAAAAAATGTCACTTATAAAAAACTTTATCTCTTAACATGTTTAATTTTAACATCTAAAATGGTCTAAACTTTATCCCCAAGGGGAGTAGCTATATTCATTAGCTAAAATGGTGTAAAATAGATATTATCTAAAATTTGTTGAACATGTAAGACATCGTACTCCAATGGTATTAGCTGATTAGCTATAATTTAAAAATAGTATTTTATTCATTTGTTTTAGAGTGATGATGGATATTTAGTAATAAAATATGTATTGATTCTGGCGGGAAATGATGTAGAGGTGTTTAGCTAATGGGTTGAGGATCAACAAATATAGAAGACCAAATTGAGATATCTAAAATTATAGCTAACATGAGTGTTCCCTTGGAGTGACATATATTTTGAAGGTTTTGTATAATTGAGAAAATTTTGATGCCACATAGACATTATAGCTAAGGGGTCTTCATGGTTGGAGATGCTTTTAACATGTTTAATTTTAACTAATTTTACACTCAGTTAAAAAATGGTTGATCAGAAAATATACTTTATAACTTGGGTGTAGAAACGAAAAGACCAATTTTTTTTACATATTTCAAATTATTTTTTAACTTGATCATATGAAAATACCAATATTTTAAATAGACTTAATTGCACTTCGTTAGCTTGAACTTTAATTGTTTTGCACGGAAATGGCTAAAGCTTTATTTGTGCCAGAGTGATGGCTAATTGTTGAATTTCTCGGTATTTTGGTGGCTCCGCGGCCCTTGCATTAGTTACCTCGTTAAATGTTAACGGCTGCAAGGGTTAATTCTGTTTTCTTAATTAATGAAAATCAGAAACATCACCAAAAATCTGGAAATTCTCCCAAATTAGGGTTCTTGAAAATTCTTACGGATCGAAGGCAATTTGGTGGTGTTATTGATCTCAGATTTTGACGTTCATGTAATCAAACTGAATCCCAAGCTATAATCTATCCATTCTTTTCATCAAAATTACCAAAGGGTAACAATTTTGAATTTTTATCGATTTTGTGTTCTTCGTCGATTTCGGATTTTGAACGGAATCGACGAACACACACTTCTGACCCATACACAGCTAACACACACACGCACACACCTCTCACACTTCTCCTTTCTCCATTCATTTCTCCACAAATTTGCAGAAACCGGCTGGGCACCATCGCCGGCGACCACGGGTCGCGATGGTACTCCTCTTCCAGCTATCTTTATACACACCAACATAACCATCATCACATCTCCAATCTATTACTATCTTCAATTTCACGCTTCCATTACCCAATTTCATACATGAACCCTAATTTTCAATTTTGGGGAAACTTGTACATCTATATAATATAACCAGCCATTATATTTAGCGAAAAATTTAACGGGAGAGACGTGGAGCCACCACACTGCCGAGAAATTTAACAATTAGACATCACTATGGCACAAGTAAAGATTTAGTCATTTCCGTGCAAAAAAATTAAAGTTCAAGCCAAAATAGTGCAATTAAGTCTTTTAAATATTGAAGAAGAAGCACCAAACATTATTTATGTCATGTGAAAATATTGTGAATATTATTCTCATGCAGAGATTAGGTTCTTGAAAATATGGTTACCAAATTGTAACTATTCCGAAACAAAGTTTATATTTCGAATGGAACCAATATAATGTTACTTGAAATTAAAACAATGGAGCTTCATTTTTCGGCAAACTATAACTTGAGTTTGGAACGGGGGGAAATATTTTTCCAGAAAACATTTTCTCTAAATATAGTTTTCGGGAAAACATTTTCTGTTATTTTGGTTTTGTTAAAAAAATTGTGAAAAAATGTGAGAAAATCTTCATTTTAGAACAAGTTTTCTCTTTAGAAATTCTTGAATTTTCTTAAAGAAATTTTCCGACCTTGAAACTTTGTTTATATTTTCTGAAGCCGAACAAGCACAGAAAATTCTAAAACCCAAACAAACACAAAAAAAATATATCCAATAAAACGTTAGGAAATTGATTAATCCGGAAAATATTTTCCCCCAACCTTCACCGTATTTGTAATGTAACATGTCCATAATATTGTTATAAATTAAAATATTAAATTTTTTATTTAAGTAATATATTAGAGATATATAAAAATTATTAAAACCGTGCACATGGGTGCTATTTTAGTATATTGTGTAATGTAGACCTTATTGTAACCGGTCTATTCAAACTTGTTTACTTATACATGCTTCTTGTTCATGTTCGTAGAGACCTCAATTGATCAACGGAAATATGCAACTCTTTTCTGTGGATCAGCAGCTTAGTCAAGCTCTTGAAGCGCATGCTGCATCTTTTGCTTCGTTCAAAGTGTGTTTAATTATCTACAGAAAAATTTGTTCCCTGTTCAATCTAAAATATTATTGTATTGTTTTCTTCTCCTGAAAATAAGATCTGACAGTATTTCAAGATTCATCTTAGGTTTCGGGTAATGAGAATCCATCAACTCTTATATCTTTTGCAACAACAAAAGTTACAAGTGCTGGACAGATTACATCTAAGTTACATGTTGTTGAGCTTGGAGCCCAGTCAGGTAGTTGTTTGTACATCACATATCTATTTATGCTTTTCTTTGAGTTACTTTGATACGATTTATCTATTTCCACATCGAAGCCTTATGGTTATTATTACCCTTATTTAGTATTAACTCTGTACTAGTATTAGACCCTCGACCTCAGACATAGATAGGGACACTTCAGTTTAGGCCAAAAACATGAAGTATTTTAGATGTTATAGAGAGTCCAAATCTTCTACACATACTAAGTTGGGCAGTTCCATCCAAGTCCGGGTAACATAGCTTATGGGAGGAAATGAAACGCAGCTGTGATGTCACTATCAGTTCTTTCATTGACGTGTTTTCCTCTTGTGTAGAATACTGTCGAACAAGGTTACAGAGGGTTACTGCGGTTACTGTTAAAACACACACAAAAAAAAGAATCATGAGACAATAGTTATATGTTTTACTACTTGACAATTGTCAATATTCTGACCTCTAGCTTATATTTATGCTCAGGGTGTACCTTGATTCTAGATTCTTCTTTTTTATTATTTTTTTGCCAGGCAGAGCAGCTTTTACAAGGAAACAATCAGATCTTTTAACCCCTCCTGATTTAGTTGATGACTTTCCAGTTGCCATTCAGGTCTGTGGTCTGTATTGCCTCGTATAAAGTGGCTTCTGGTTTAGTTTATCAAGCTATTTTGTAATTTCGCAGATATCTAATAGATATAGCTTGATCCATGTGATCACCAAGCTTGGACTTCTATACGTACATGACCTTGAAACAGCTACAGCAGTCTATAGATACTGGATTAGTTTAGATCCAGTCATTTTAACGTCAGAAGCTTCATATGCTGGGGGGTTTTATGCTATCAACCGAAGAGGTCAAGTGTTGCTTGCCACCATAAATGAATCAAGTATCGTGTCTTTTATTATCAATCAGGTAATTTTAAGCTTTTCATTTTTATTCGTGTGTAACTACTTTTCATTGACATTTAGAGATTAATCTTGCAGCTGAACAATCTTGAGCTAGCTGTCGATGTTGCCAAAAGAGGGAACTTACCGGGTGCAGAGAATTTGGTACGGTAGGCCTATCTGGTTCTATTCTATAGTTTGTATATTTTGATTAAAAGATGTCAATATTTGAATGCCGGGTTCATATTTAAGAGTGGGGTGTCCAGTTTGGGTGCATCTCAAATGTTATGCAATGGGTTCAATAATGTCTGAAGTGAAGGATCTCTATGGTCCTCCATTACACATTGTCTGGTTGGTTGGTACTGTTTGCATCAGTAAATAGTAATTTATTTACTTCACACCTCAATTGTAGTTGCTATGACTATGACTATGCTGTGATAAAGTTTGTATTTGAAATTTTGAATAAGTGGGCCTTGTAAGGTATTAGGTGAATATATTTTTATGTTTATCAGAAATAGAGAACTGAACTTGGCTTGGTGTTTGTTTTCTTTGACCCAATTTTATTTCTAGTTTCTATTATTTAGCAATATTTAAGTTAAAAATGTGCATGTTTATATTGACACAATTTTATTTCTAGTTTCCATAATTTAGCAATATATAAGTTGATAATGTGCATGCTTTTGCTAATAATGTAAATATGTAACACATCTTATTAGAAAGCTATATAAGTTTTGCTTGGTGCAAATAGGGATGCGGGCATCGAATGTACTGTTGTACAAGGACAACCTGTGCTGAATAGCCGGGATGGCAAAAATAATGCTATTTTCTTTAATATCAAACACCTATATTTGGTAATAACTTGTTTGCATCCCAGTGTTTTTATCTTCCCTCAAACTTGTTCAACTTCTTTCATAGGCACATAGTTTTAGGATAAAATACCGAAATTTTGACGATTACCTTTGTGCTGATTGTTGTGACCCTTGGACACAGTTGATGACTGGTTTGCATGTTGTAATCTTAATTGTTTCTAACAATTTCTCAGGTGTTCACTTGAAATAATCTTCTAATACTTATGTCTGCTGTTTGGTATTACCTATAATGTTTTGCATCTTAAAAAAGTACTGCTGTTTTGTGCATCTCAGGTTGTTCAACGTTTCCAAAAGTTGTTTGCTCAAACCAGATATAAAGAAGCTGCTGAGCTTGCTGCCGAATCTCCTCAAGGCATCCTTCGTACTCCAGACACAATTGCCAAATTTCAGGTATTTCATGGTTTGTATTTTGATAAAATTAAAATTGACTAACAATTCCTGGCACATCCACTTTTGTAACTTGCAAAAAATCACTCGTATTCCCTTACTGGCTGATAATTACGTAACCGTGTTCTTTTGGATGATTGTAATAGATCATGGTCAGGGTTATCAGTATATAATATATTCTACCTCATTACTGTATGCTCTTCATAAAATAATAATCTTTATTTTTCTTTTTGCTAATTGATTACTCACGCACACGCCAGGAGTCGAACTCTTGACCTCCCGGCAAGGGGGACAAGAGCTCAACCACTGCACCAACCTCTGTTGGCGATGATCTTTATTTTTTTATTTTTTTTATTTTTTTTTGCTAAGTGATGATCTTTATTTTTTAACTAAGAGAACATAAATTATTGTGTTGTCATGGTGATTGTTTACTGCAATGATGTTTGGTGCATTGATAATTAATATTTCTAAAATTGTATATGTAATGCCAAGCAAGGTAGTATTTGTTGTGGAAGAACTAAAGAGATGAATAGATTGGAAGAAAACGATAAAAAGATAAAGTTGTGTATCAATCACAGAAGATCCTTCTGCCCTACAATGCTCAGCTCATAAGTATAAGAACCGGATATTTGAACCTCAAAAGACCAATTTGTTTGGATTGCAACCCATAACAAGAAAAACAATCCCGATTTCAAAAATCAATATCTTTGGTGACAATTCTTTTTTGTTGAGTGTTGTTTATTTTGGAACCATGATTTTTTTCACTGAAATGAGATGAATTCTATATTGCAACTTCTTGAATGGAAGAGATGGGGGCAACTGTTTCTTGTCTGTTCTGCAGAGCGTTCCTGTTCAAGGTGGTCAGACACCGCCCATATTGCAGTACTTTGGAACCCTTTTAACTAAAGGAAAGCTTAATGCTTTTGAGTCATTAGAATTGTCCCAACTAGTAATATACAGAAACAAAAAGAACTTATTGGAGAATTGGTTGGCTGAAGACAAATTGGAATGTACCGAGGAACTTGGAGACCTTGTGAATGTAAGGTTTGATGCTTAAAACTTTTACATATACATGTTAATCCTTCTTTTAGCTTAATTATAATTATATTTGACACTCTTGTTATGTTTTTTAGACTTTGGACCGTGATCTTGCTGTGAAAATATACATCAAAGCCAGTGCAACTTCAAAAGTAGGTTTATATCGATATCTGAGGTACCACTGGTCATTACTAAAATTGTTTGGAATTTTGAAAAGAGTAACACTGTAATGTATCTCAGGTTGTTCAGTGTTTCCAAGAGTTGTTTGCTCAAACAAAATATGAAGAAGCTGCTGAGCTTGCTGCTGAATCTCCTGAAGGCATTCTTCGTACTCCTGAAACAGTTGCCAAATTTAAGGTATTTTATATTTTGAATTTTGATATATAAAATTGACTTTTTTTTTCTGTCACATTCAACTTTACAACTTGTCATAAATCACGCAAATGCCCTTCGGATAATCACGCAAACTTGTTCTCCTATTGGCTGATTGTACTAAGTTATTGTTGGAGTATTCTCTATATATAATATGTTCATCTAATACACAATGTGAATAAATAAACATATTCTCAGTAGTTTGCTCTTTATGGAAATATTATCCTTTGGCTTTTAAACTAAGAAGACGTAGAAGAATTTTGTTGTCACTGTGGTTGTTTACTGCATTGGGTTTGATGCATAGATAATTAGTATTTCTGGTATTAAATTTGTAACATATTGTCAAAGTTAACTTCAGAATTGCTAAATTTGCATATTTTCCATCAGTCCAGATGTTCAGAGCAAAAACCAACTTATATTTTGGTTATCACTTATATTTTAATAATTTATAAATACCAATGTACCAACTTATACTCTTATTTATAAGCTAAATCCCCTTAAAAGGGGAACACTGTAGCACCAAAGTACCAAGTTTTGGTTATCACTTATATTTTAATAATTTATAATTTAAATATAAAATTTCACTAAATTATTTTACTAAATTTTATTAGAATTCCAAAACTATTCAAGGTTAAATTTGTGCATGTATATGTTATAGTATTATAATTGTTTTCACCGTCTTTATTTATTTCCACTACTACACTAATTTATGCTCTTTATAATATCCAAAACCATTCTAAAATTTAAAAATATAAATTTTCTAAATCCTATCAGAATAACAACAACTTTCGTACATATTTTATTACCAGCAATGTACAGGGCTAATATTATTATAAGATAAATAAATTATAAATTAAAATTAGGTTTTCACAGAAAATACTACTTTTCAGCTAAATATTTCTAAAAATACAACTCACTCTATATTCTTTCAATTTTACCTATTCCTCCATGCTTGTTTTCTACAAATATGTTCAGTACTTGTGTGCATCCTGAAAATTGAACTTGAAAAATTGGATTTTTATAATTAGCTTTTAAAAAAAACTATAATTTTGAAAAAAAACAAAATAATAGTATTTTTAAGAAAACTCCTAAAAAATCAAATGTTAATCATGGTTACAAATACAGAGGGACGTAAATGTGTTTGTGGCTAATTTTTCAACTTTCATAAATTCTTAAAATCAAATCCCAAAGTATCGTAAAATTCTAAAAAACTATAAATGAAAATAATATCAAAATCCATTGTAAAACCAAATTCATGAGCCACAACTCCTCATAATTAAACAAATTAAACAGTTAAAAACTAGAACATTATCAACCTACACAAATCCGGTCCAAATGCAAAACCCGTCGCTAAGTACCTGAAAATTCAGAAATAATGAGCTACACAGCCCAACAAAAAAGATAATCGAACTAACTAGTGGATCAAGTAGGCTTGCAAAAATATTTCATAAATTTTCATAATTCAAAATTCACAAATTTCGTAGTTTGTAAATCACAGTTTCAGAATTCCAGAACAAATATATATATAATAAATTCCGCAGTTTTCTAAGGTCACGAATATCCAGTGACACCGTATCATAAGTTCATAGTAGTCAACATTGCGCCCCTTACGGAGGTATCATAAATTGTTTAACCCAGAAGGTATCGTAATAGAGCACACTCTAGTAAGTTATCATTGGCTAGTTCCGGAACTATACGCAGTTACTAACGGGTTCAAAAGGCGTAGATGGCTAGGAATTCTTATATATATAATTTTATTCTAGATCCAAATTTTCGTAACGAAATTATTTAAAACATATAAAAATATTTCGAGTATAAAAGATTTAAAAAAATATTTCAGCAACTACGAAAAGATAACTAACCTTGAGCACGATTATCACCTAATTAATTAAGCAGCACCAATGAATCCTATACATGTATATCACGACAGTAACAATAATATTAATTCTCAGCTATGTTTAAAACAGTTCATTAAGATTTATATAAATATACCAATTAATACATATAAATGTAGCCAAAATCACAACCAGACTACAACAAAATTAATGTCGGCCATGACACAAAAGCTATGGTACACATGCAATTAACTACCTTTTATAATAATATTAAAAAAATGAGATCCATATTCACTGTCATAAGGACTTTACCATTAGCTATGTAGATCACATTTAGTTTATTAATATGACACTACTGCAATACATTCATTCTAATTTACAATGGCTACACCGAGCAAATATCGATATTTAATGCCAAGTAAAAAAAACAGCTTTTATATATTAAACCATGAGAAAGCAACAACATTAAATATATTATTCATTCACGGAAAAGTTGCTACATGCAATTACATATAGATTAACAAATCATATAACAAAATTTTGATTCACCAAAAGTTAATAATCAAATCTCAAAATAAACTCCTTCTAGTATATAAAATTTTAAACACAAATAATATAGTCAAGGCTGAGTAATTGAAAATATAAAATAAATCAAATTTGTATATGCATCTACACAATTATACAGGCTATCAATCAAAATTAAATTACAGAAATTAACTTTTTAATCTACACTTTACATTTGAGCGACAAATACAAGAGTGACAATAACCAGGTCACACAAAAAAATTTAATTGAGATATCAAATAAGATTTATGATCAAACTATATAAATTATTGTAAATAAAAAGTTTCACTTACATGCTAATTTTATCAAAATTAAAAGAACATGAGGTGTACAAATCATTTGCATAGAAAGGAATGAAGTCCCGGAGATCTGAACATACCTTGTAATATTTCCTTTTTGTTTACATTGGTGAAGTACTAGTATATAAATATATGTTGGTATACTAGTCTGACTAAACTACGTAAAAAAAACAAAAGCAAATAGTACATAGTACATATCCTTTCAAACTAACTTATCACCTTAGTTATAATTTAAAATAAATAACTTTTATCCAAATAGAATAAAAATACAATAACTTGAAATATTGAATTCTCTAATATTTGTATTTAAAAAATAACTACCAAATATTACATGCTAAGCTATGCGACACAGTTCATTCTTCAATCTTGAGACTTCATGATATAGTGTAAATGAATTGTGAACTCAATTTTGCTATATAGGCATATGACTTGTGGTATGTAGCGTCGACTAGTCAACATGTAGACTTCACGATACAGCTTTCAGAGTTTGCGACATGGCTTATCAAAGTCTGGACTTTGTGATATAGCTATCAGAGTTTAAACTTTGCGACATGGTCTTCAAAGTTTGCGATATAGCCTTTATCAGAGGTTGTTACATCAAAGTTCACTATAAGCTGACTTCACGACATAACATATTTGACTTTGCTAGATAATGACTTCAAGGCACAATATGTTTTAGACTTTGCGATATAGCTTCTTGGACTTCTCGATATGGCTTTCTAGACTTCTCGATATAGAAAATTTTGGACTTCTCGATATATGACTTAACATATCTTCCACTAAATATTTTTAGAAAATTTGGAATAAAAATAACATATCTATGATAATATTTATTATTATGGTTTAATGTCGTTCCCTGAATTTTAACAGCTCCCTCTAGAAAAGGAGAAAAATTATGTCTATATTGGAAACAATGGTACAGTGGTAGCTGGAAATCCATGTAAATGAACGATCTCCTTAATGGTACAATAGTTCAGATCGGGTTTGAATCGGACTTTGGATTTCGGATCGGGTATCGGCTCGGTATAACCGAAATTTAAACCAAATCCAAACTATTTCGGATATAAAAAGTAAATTAAATCCAAAAATTTCGGATCGGGTATTCATAGGATGGAATTAATTTTCCATCCCTATGTGTAGAATGTCATATTGTGAGTTTTGATTGTTTAGGCAATTATGTTTTATAATTCCCAAATGGAAAAGAAAAGTTAGGGGAATCTTCTTATACTAAAATTTTTTTAAGGAAGGAATTAATTTTCCATCCCTATGTGTAGAATGTCATATTGTGAGTTTAATGTTTTATAATTCATGAAAGTTAACACTGTATTAAGTTTTTAATAGCACTAGTTCGGAGCCATCATAGTGCGTTGAAAAAGCACAATTAGCCATGCATATGTCGACTTTTTTGTTTTGGCCACCAATGTGCGAAAGTAAAAAGTTTCGGGTACACAGAGTGCAATTTTAGTCATATTTATAATTCATAATTAAATGTATCATCTGGATGTAGTTGTAACTTGGCAATGAAATAAAAATAGTCTATATGGTGGTTTCATCATCATTTGGAAACAGATGCTTGCTTTACGGTACAAAGTTGAACATCATCAACCCTCCAGTTTTAATAGATGCTTGCTCTATGGTACAAACAGATCTGTCTACTTTCTAAATTTGTTCTAATATTTTGTATGTGATTAATATTGTATTATTTTAATCTTTATGAATTTGTGAACCACGATCTTAATATGTTACGTTATTAAAAAAATTTGAATAGCCTTGGATGTTAATCTGAATATTGCAACATATTGAGTGGAAGAGACTTAGGCAACTGATTTATATCTGTTCTGCAGTGTATCCCTTTACAGGGTGGAGGAACACCCCTACTGCAATACTTTATAACCCTTTTAGGTAAGGGAAAGCTTAATGCTTTTGAGTCAATAGAGTTATCTCGACTAGTCGTGGTCCAGAACCAGAAGAATGTTTTGGAGAATTATATTGCTGAAGACAAACTGGAATGTACCGAGGAACTTGGAGATATTGTGAAGGTAAATTTTGATGCTTAAAATTTTAGGAATGAATATACGTGCTGTGTGTGTGTGTGTGTGTGT
>PHNY01242186.1:17788-29068 GCA_003724115.2 Anethum foeniculum
CATTTTCGAAAGTAAGTTTGTTCCATTATCTGAAGTGTTCATTAAAATAATCTTCTAAAAATTAGGCCTACTGTTGGTTTTATTGCCCCCAAATTACTGTTGGTTAGTACTTGTGATTGTATTCATCTTGAAAAAAATACTGGTGTTCTGCATATCTCTGGTTGTTTAGTGTTTCCAAGAGTTGTTTGCTCAAACCAAATATAAAGAAGCTGCTGAGCTTGCTGTCAAATATCAAGGCATTCTTCGTAATTCTGACACAGTTGCCAAATTTCAGGTATTTTGATAAATTAATTGGATTAAGAATTTTCCTCTGGCACTGCTAACTTTGAAACTTGTTAGAAAGCACTCACATCCCTTTTTTTGGCCAATAATTACATAAAGTTGTTTCATTTTGGCTGATTGTACTAGATCATAGTCAGCATTATCAGTGTATGATATATATTATACACACACACACACACACACACACACACACATGTAGTATACACTTCTCTACATTGTAAAACAAAATGGAAGAATGCCTCGCCAACTTTGTAAGCATGGTTTGTTTTTCCTGTTATTTATTGCAAAAATGTCCTATTGTTTCCATCATGAACCTTGGACGTTTAGTGCAACTTCTTGTATGGAAGAGGTTTGGAAAACTGTTTCTTGTCTGTTGTACAGAGTGTACAGGTTCAAGATGGACAAGCACCTCCCCTTTTGCAGTACTTTGGAACTCTTTTAACCAAGGGAAAGCTTAATGCTTTCGAGTCATTAGAGTTATCTCGACTAGTGGTGAACCAGAATGAGAGGAATCTTTTGGATAATTGGCTGGCTGATGACAAACTGGAATGTACAGAGGAACTTAAAGAACTTGTAAAGGTTAGATTTGATGCTTGAAACTTTATATTGTATTTATATGTATATTAAACATGCTTTTAGCATAATTTTCATTTATTTGTCCCTATTATTATGTTTCTGTTGAACTGAACAATCATCTCTTTTTAAATATTTATATCAAATCAAAGCGACTCCAAAAAATAGGTTTCTACTAATATCTGAGGTGTTCACTTGAAGTTATCTTCTATTAATTATGCCTAACCTTAGTTATTACTTGTAATTGTTTTGCATGTTGGAAAAATTATTGATGTTGTGCATACCTCAGGTTATTCAGTATTTCCATGTGTTGTTTGCTCAGACCAAATACAAAGAAGCTGCTAAGCTTGCTATTGAATATCAAGGTGTCCTTCGTACTCTAGACACAGTTGCCAAATTCCAGGTATTTTATTCCTGTATTTTGATAATTTAAATTGCCTAAAAAAATTTCTCTAGCACTAAAGCTTTTTAACTTGTTAGAACTCACTCATATTGCCTAACTGGAGGATGATTGCATGATCTTGTCTCCTTTTGGCTGATATTGTACTTAATGAGTAAATTTAGTATCAGTGTATGATATATATTATATAGACTAATGTACAATGTGAATAACTTTTAAGATAAAGCATTACATCAGCAGCACTACATCAATAAGTGTCATGATGATTATAGCCAGACATCAAATACTGTACAATACTTGGCCTACAAGTATTTTATATCTAAATAAGAGCTTATGCCCCTCCCATATTATTAACACTGCAAAATATACGGCAACATATATTATTAACACCGCAAAATATGCGGAAATATATATACTTTGCCCATACTATAGTGGAGTTAAGGTGCACTTGCGGCCTAACCAACAAGTGGGGTTATCTAGGTTTCTGGTATGAGCCTAGGTGAAGCCGGGTGGCCTTATGGAATGAGCTTAGGACAAGGTATTGAAGAAGAATTCGGCTACTTTCGAGCCCAATATATTGGGGGGGGGGGGGGTTCTTAAGTATATTTTGCCTTGGTTGTGCCCAAAGCCAAATCAGGGCAGGCTTGGCTCAAAGAGGATGGTATCATATATTATTGTAGTGCNCACTAGTGGCCTGACATATTTGACATATTGCCAGCTTGAGAAAGACGTTCTTCCTAATACACTAGCATTATATAATTATATTTAGTTAGACAAAAGGTTAGTGTAGACCATTTAAATGTAGGCCCATTGCACCATTGCAAGATCAAAGTGCATAGTGGCGGACCCAGGAATATTTACGAGTAGGTTCCTCATATAAATGTTAACAAAAACGATACTGATGAAAAAGTACAAAATTTATATAAATAAGAAGTATTTTTTTTATATTTGTCCCCTATGCGTTTTCGTCAAAATGATTTATTACATACATCATTATTAATAACATTGGCAAATGCTTCTTTTTCAATAGCCGAAATAAGACAATCACTTAAATACATGCCTATTCGGTTGTGCAAATCTGACTTCACAAGTTTCATTGCAGAAAAGCACCTCTCTACTCTTGCAGTTGCAACTGACAAAATTGCAACCGACAAAATTAAAGCAAGTTTAGTAATCGACATACTAAAGGATAAGAAAGATGTTTCCGTGTTTGGACTATCACTCTAGCAAGATCACTAATACCATTCAAATGAGTAAATTTTTCATCTTCTTTCACCTTATCAATATATATTATACGTTCATGCTCGAATGCCATCCTTTTCATAGAACTAATATCACTAGGATAAAAATCAGCTAACCTCATCAACTGCAATGAGTCAAATGTAACAAATGAATCACGTGGATCCAAAGCAGCCATACAACTGAGCAGTCCTCATGTAAAATCAACATATCTTAAAACAACAATCATTTGTTCCTTCTTGGAAACATCATAGACTCGTCAACTAACAAAGCAAATATATCATCACCAATTTCTGAAAGAATAGATTTAAGAATTTGTTGTGTAAAACAGTGAAAATTTTTTTTTTGAATCTTAGGAGACACAATTTGACTATTTCCTGGATCATTTTTTAATGTGACCTTACAAACACTTTCATTTTGATTTTGATTGCACTGCATCAATTCCAATAAATATCCTCTATGAAAAGATTATTCTGACTCATCATGACCCTAGAAAGGTAATAAGCCATTCAACAAATATAATGAAACATCAATTGAAGCATTTAGTCGAATCCGATACTCATACTTTGTAACATCACTTTGCTTATGTAAAGCAACGGTAGTTGATTGGTGTTGTCTCATTCGAGCATCATAATTTTTAATTGCCTTATTATAAAAACTACAAATTTCCCCAATATGAGCTTTAAGCCTTTCTTGCATTTTATACCAACCACCAAAACCTTCTGAAATAAATGCATCACCTTCAACTTGTGTTCTAACATGATCATTAAATAAGTAACAATGCAAACAAAAGACTCTATCAATTTTAACACTATACTCCAACCAATCTAAACTTTCAAACTATTGGGGACTAAAGCATCTCGGCTTACCTCCTATAATCTTTGTTGGATATATATACCCTTCCGGTCTACAAGGCCCTCTAAGTATATATGTCCGTCTAATTTCATCTTTTTGGTTTGGATGATAGTCTAAAATTCTTTTTCTATCATGTAGATCGGATGAAAATTCGTTAAAATCAATTAATTTAGGTATCGAAGGATTTAAACTTCATTGAGACAACGCTACTTTCCCTCCCCGAAAGGGCCAACCTTGTTTTTCAAACCTAGGACTATAAAGAATGAAAAACTACTTTATCGATATCCAATCGAGGCGGCTCGAAAAATTCTCTCCAACATGTGCATTCACTATCTTATTTGCTTAATCTGGTGCGACGCATCAGGATAAGTCCGGTTGAACAAAATATAGTGACAGACTGGAGGGGTGTGGCACCACCTTCACGTACTGTGTACTAAATACGTTCGGGTGCGGGGTGCGGCTGGAAATGCACCGCGTGCGCCACCGTGGTGTGTCCCCGTATGTTACACATACAATTGACATTCACGGAGGTGCGGGAATGGCATAAAATGTAATTACCAATTGCAATTATACAAGCCCTAATTAGAAGAAGACTAAGACGAGAGGAGAGACCACAGAGGCGAATTAATCGTCGCCATCTCTGGAACTTCGTCGCCGCCACACACCTTTATTTGTCATCTTGGATTCTTGTTATCTTCACCTCCATCTTTGATTCCTTGTTATCTATCATCTTCGATATGCTTTTTTCTCAGTTTTGTTATTTTGTACAGTATAGCTTGTGTATATATTGTGTGTATAATTGTTTAACTCTTGTTTACATCATGTTTGACTCTTATAATTATGTCTTTCCACTGGGCACCAAGTACCCTTTTTTTTTTATAAAATTATTTAATGATTTATTTAATTGACTCTTATTGATTACTATATAAGTTGAATTTGTTTAAATAATATGCATTCAATGATTTTTTAAAATGAAATTTTAGTAATATGTATTTGGCTTTATTAGAATGTTGAACTTATCTATTTGAGTTTAATTAAGTGCAACTTCTGGATTATAAATATATTATAATATATATTAAATATTTTAATATTTTCCGTATCCCCCCGCACCCGAATCCCCATATTTTTGAATTTGCCGAATTCCTGTATCCCCGCACTGCGCATCCCCACACCCGCACCCATACTTTCTAGGTGACAGGTAAAACTTTCGTCTCTACATGAAAGGTGTTGAACCAAATTTTATCATTTATCCAATATAATTTAGGCAAAAGAAAAAAGAATATAGTAGATGACAACTATAACCAATCATCTTTTTAAGTTTTTGTATGTGATGACAAATTGACACTTCACTTTTTTAAGCTTTGTATATCTGGAAATATGATTTGTCTTTCTATTTTAATTAAGATAATTAAGTATCCTCGGATATTGATTTCTATACTGCAACTTCTTGAATGGAAGGGATCTATGCAACTGCATTTTGTGTTTTCTACAGAGTGTTCCTGTTCAAGCTGGACAAACACCACCCCTGTTGCAGTACTTTGAAACCCTTTTAATCAAAGGAAAGCTTAATGCTTTTGAATCAATAGAACTATCTCGACTAGTCGTGAACCAGAAAAAGAAGAATCTTTTGGAAAATTGGTTGGCTAAAGACAAACTGGAATGTAGTGAGGAACTTGGAGACATTGTGAGAGTATGGTTCGACGCTTATAACTATAGGAATATATATGCATAAATGTGTGTGTATGTTAATCATGTTTTAGTGTAAGTTCATTATGTTTGATACTATTATCATGTTTTCTCTTAGACTGTGGACAATGATCTTGCTTTGAAAATCTATATGAAAGCCGAAGCAACTTCAAAAGTAGTAAAAGCTCTTTCTGAACGAAGGGAATTTGATAAATTGTTGATATACTCGAAGCAGGTTCGTGAAATTTGATGCAGTGTGCTATGGTATTCCTTAATTTCATGCAGATGTAATTATTGTATATTTGAGCTTTTTGAAGCTTGGAATTTTTTTCCTTAAGATTCTAATGATTATAAACCAACTGTCTTTTCGCCAGGTTGGGTATACCCCGCCTGATTTTCTGTTTCTCCTGCAAACAATTCTTCGATCGGATTTTCAGGTAGGAAAAGATGTTATGAGTCTAAGCTATGAATCACGATTTCATACTCAGAACTCTACAACTTTTGTTTTGTTTTAATTTTGCTAAAGATAGTCCCTGACATATTTCTTTTACTTGGAAAATATTCTGATAAAACTTAAATTTGATGAGACAGCTTTCTCGAATATAGTTTTGATATGTTGCACATGAAACTTTTGGATAAATATTGATATATTATTTGCTGCATTTTGCTTCATTGTAGGGGGCTGTAAAATTTGCACTCATAATGTCTCGCATGGAGGGAGGCTGTCCTGTTGATTACAACACTATAACTGACCTTTTTCTCCAGGTTCCTACGATCACAATGTCCACACTGAAATCTTAATGTTGAATATACACTATTCTACTTTTGCATTATACATGAGCCTTTTCTGGCTGAAATGTAAATCTGATGTTAATATGTATTTATAACCGGATCTCTTTTTAGACATGGAATATATGTTATGGACCACTAATATGCCCCTTTATCTTTCATTCTCTTAGAAGAACTTGATACGAGAGGCCACAACATTTCTATTAGAAGTCCTAAAGCCCGATTTAGCGGAACATGCTTTCCTGCAAACTAAGGTTGTTTTTTACTTTTTTATATAAAACTCCTTTACAGCAAACATAATGTAGCATCATAGCTTTTATAATATATACAGGTTTTGGAAATAAACATTTTCACCTTCCCCAATGTTGTGGATGCTATTCTAGCAAAGGAAATGTTCAGTCATTATGACCGTCCTCACATTTCTCAACTTTGTGAAGAAGCTGGTCTTTATGTTAAACGCTTCTGGTACACTCCCATTTCCAACTATCTGTATATGTAATATTTAGAATATTGTTATTTTAGAACTTGATGATTGATCTAACTTGTTTCCTCTTGTTTCTTACCTTTAGCACTGTCTAGAGTTGCCTGACATTAAACGTGTCACTGTTAATACTCGTACAATTGAATGTAATGAGTTATGTAAAAAAGTGGTGAAAATATCTATATTTATCTATCAGTGTGGGATGATTGTTTATATTAGTTTTCTCAAGGCACAAAGAGGTGTAGTGTTCGACTTTAAAAGCTTCAAAGGGTACTAGAATCCAGATACTACTGATGGTTGTTGTAAAGATTCAGTACTAAAAATTGTAGTACTGATGATAAGATCTAATATCTCAGGCTGTGGACACACGACGAGATTATTAAGTTGCGCTAGTAAGAAAGGAATTAGTAATTTATTGACATTCTAAAATCTGGGCTAATAGTTCAATTTGTTTTTATTATAGTTTTTGCTAATTTAAGGTTCAGTCTTTGCTGACACTTTATTTGGATATTAGTATTGTTTTCTTCTCAATGTTTTTTTTTCTCAATGCTGCAACAGTTTTGATCACTATGTAACTTTTGCAATAAGTATTAATGCAAACTTGTTTGGATTCATCATTTTCAACAGAGGTATTTGAAGATCTAAGTATTGGCTTTCAAAATCTTGCTGCTTCAGAGACAATATTTTTGAAATACAAAGATTGAGAACAGCCCATGTACGTTGGAGTAAAGGGCCAGACATGCATGAATGGCCAAGTGCAAATTGACCCCAATGTAACCTCAGAAAAGTCCAATAGTAGGTTAGCAGCTTACGTTTTGTTTGAGCTGTGCGGTTTGCTTGTTTAATATCGTTTGAACTACAAGCGTTTATTATCTTTTTATTTACTATCTTTACATATTTTTAATATATATTTTAATTTTTTTAAAAATTCTTTAAATTAAAAAATCACACACAATATTTTTTTTTTGTATAATGCAAGTTATGCTACAAGTTTATAATATCCAATTTATCTTTTACTTGTCATCATAATCTTAAATTTTAATGTGTGTGTATAATATTAAGTATTTATGTCCTCGTGTGTTATTAAATTTAATACTATGTCATGTGTTACACTTTACATGTTATCAAGTAAAACATCTTTCATATTATTAATCAGGTTTCTAATTTAAATAGATTTAAAATGTTTAGGTTATAAATTAATTATCGATAAGAATCCTACTTTAAATAGATGTTTTTCGTGACCGCTGGCCTTTATATATATATATATATATATATTTGATATGTCATGGATGGGAGTCATAGCATTTGACCTTTAATAATAGCTACTATTTAATGAAAGAATGATCAAAATATCTCATTTTGGGGTCTAGTTGTCCAAAATGCCTATCGGTGTTGAACACCGCCCAAAATACCCACTGTATACGCATTCGGAGATGCGTATTCATTTTTTTCGTATTTTATAAAAAACACGCATGTGCCATATGCGTGTTTTTTTTTTTTTTTTTTATCTAGAGGGAACACGCATCATAAAGATGCGTATTCACTTAAAGCCAAAAGGGAACACACATTCTAGTCATGCGTTTTCTGCGTTTTCTTTGTTAAACTTTAAAAAATGAATACGTATTTTTCAGAATACGTCCAGATGCGTATTCTGTGGGTATTTTGGGTGGAACTCCGCGCCTTTAGATATTTTGGGCATTTGAAGTTCCAAAGTGGGTATTTTGATACAACTTCCCTATTTAATTGGATATGCCCAAATTATTGTTTTTTGTGACGGTCGGCCTTAAGGAGTTGTAGACCTCGCAGTCTAAAAATGTGTACTCTGTATTAGAGCTGCTATATGAGCTCCACATAATACTCTATAGCTGATACTGTGATACACACACGATTAAAGCTGAGCTACATTCTTCCTCTCCACGTCATTTGCCAGCTGGAAGAGTGAGTTAGAAAAGATTCCATTAGTTGGTTAGAAATTAGAGCGAAGAACACTTCTCTATCTAGCACTTTACTCGCTTGTTTCTCTACTGTCATTGTATATATAGATAAAGACATGTAGATAGTTGGTTATAGTTTTACAAATAAGAACAATGTATCAGTGAAAGCATTTCAATTCTTCCGTCTCTCTTCTGGTTTTGTTGCACATTAATGGAGAAAATGATGAAATATAGCAGTTTGACTAATGCAGTCCAGTATCTAATGGGTGTTGGTGTTTCGCTGTCTTGGTATTTTGGGATTGAGATAAAACTAGGATAGTTCAGTTTTCACATGTGCTCTATGCTATTAAATTCGAAAAGCAGGCATACTTTAATAGAATTATATCGAAGGGCCGCGCTTAAGAGAGAACCAAACTTTAAAATAGAACTGTAAAACCATTACTCACTATCAGATTCATTTTGATTTAATGGCTCTGATTAATGTAGAGAATCTTTAAAATATTATGATAATCAGATTCATGTTTAGTTTTATGTTTTGTAGTTTTAAGTTCTGCAGCAGAACTAAATTTGTTTTTAGTATGATATTTTCTAGATGTTGATGCTACATTTGCATTTTATACACAATATTGTCATCGATGTGAATTTGATGTGCGTAAGAGCTCTGCAAAATACGGAGGCATTCTCATGACACAAATATAGTGAGTGTAGTAGCGTTGTATCGACTGAAAAAGAAGATTAAACATACAAAGACAAAATTTTTGATATATTGTGACAATGTATCTGTTCATAAGGGAAAGATTATGTGTCACAAATTGGAGATTTTAGAACATTCATCAACAGTTGAATTCATGAGTCACTGTGACGGGAATTCATGCCGAAAAAGTATTACAATGGGAGTGTCAATCTTGCATTAATTCACTTGGATCAGCCATGTAACACCTTTTTGTCAACAAAGTTTCTTCAAATAAGTTTGATTTCATTGTCATGTATTCCTCTATATTGTATAACACAACCCAAATTATTGTAGAACAAAGAGTTCTTTTGCAGAACACAATGTCTTGCATAAGCAATATTTTAAATTTTCAATAGGAATTTCGTGTGGCTAAGTAGTAGAGTGGCTTCTATACTAAGTTTCGTAACAGAATACGTTATTTATCTTTAAAAAATGTATAATTTTATGATACTTTTAATAAAGAACACAATACAAAATACTATGTTCTATTGTAATATTTCGTGTGGTTAAATAGTAGAGTGGCTTCTACGTTAAGTTCCGTAGCAGATCACAATTTTTTTTTTAAAATAATGTTTTTTATGATACTTTTATGTAGAAAACAATACAAAATACTATGTTCTGCAGTAGAACTCCAAGTTCTACTGCAGAATCTCTTAGAATGTAGTACTAGTTTTATTTGTATTTTGTAAGTTGTAAGTTGTTATTCTGACTCTTTTGATCAAGTTCATTAAATGTTTGCTATTATAATTTTCTATGATTCCTGTAAAAACTCAATACAATATCCAAGGTTCTATTGCAGACCCATTGTGATCCATTTTACAGAATGCATTATTCTCTTTAATTGTTTGAAAGTCATTTAACTCAATCAAAAATTCTTTAAAGTAAGGAAGATATAATTGTAGGCTTTACTTGTTTATTTACGAGTTAGTATTATATAAACAGATATAATATAGAGCATATAAAAATATTAAAAAGAGATAAAATTCAAAATTACGTAGTTTGTTTTTAAAACTTAGGAAAGATGGCTGAGATTCCTTATCTTAAACTATTACCAAGGAACTTGAAGGTTCTGCAAAAAAGCTTGTAAGTTCTATAGTACAACTTCGATTTAAATCACCCTTGTGTACCATATTATCTAGTATACCATATTTTTTCAAATGAACTCCAATACTTATTCCACCATAACTATGCTTAATCAGTTTTGCAACAAACTTGTAATCACATTAGAATTTATTTTTTTTAATTTTTTTCTTTTTATTGAAACTTGTATCTGTTATCCCATTTTACATGCTTTCTACTTTATCGGGACTAGTACATTTAACTTTACTTGTTTCCTTCTTTAAATTCTTTATACAGTGGAATCTCGATTAAGTAATAACCTATAAAATAATGATCTCCAATACTCATTCCACTATATTTATAGTTCACAAAATTGAAGATATTATGTATATTGGCCGATCAACCGACCAAGTCAATTGGTTTTAAATTAAATAGCTCGTAGAAAAACCCAGTAAAATTGGTCTTATATATGTATTAAAATATTTAAAAATAAACAAGTTTGTGAACCGTCAGAAGTAAATTGATTTTAAAATTAATAGACCTTTAAATTAATAGGTCGTAGACTTACCCAAATAAATTGATTTTGAAAATGTCTTAAAAAATATGTTTTTTTTACTAAAAACATTTCTTAAATACAATTAAGGTCAAACTATAAAAAATAAAGTGACTAAAGTTCAAACACCTATGAGTATTGTACTGAAACGACTACTGATAAAATAAAATATGTATCCGCCCGCCAAACTGTTAATATTTCAACTATAATTATATAGTACATATATATAAATTTCATAGGAATTTGTAGGTTCTACATCAGAACTTCTAGGGTCTACTCGAAACTTTAAGTTCAACAATAGAGCTTCCATTCAAATGACCTTTATTTTATCATATTTTTTTAAATGATCTACGATACTCGACCATAACTCTGATCCAAAAAATACAGGATATTACGTGTGTTCTAAATTATAAAAATACCTCATCCTACCGACCATCACCAAAGAATGCAATAATAACCTTTACAATTGTTTGTTAATTACTCAGATGAAATCGAAAGACATAACCTAGGAATTTATGGAAAGGTGATTCTTTTTTTAACACAAATAAAATTAATTGATGGGCTTCTTCGAGGTACAAATTTTTTTAAACAAATTAATTTCATTTTTATTTCTTACTTATCTAACACATCCAAGTCACATTAAGATTCAGCAGTAGAACTTTAATAAAGCATTTCATCGTTTTAACTATGAGTTTG
>PHNY01242236.1:7281-18128 GCA_003724115.2 Anethum foeniculum
GATTCGAATATTTTTCGAGCCGAGCTCGAGTAGCTCACGAACGGATTTGGCTTGTTTACACCCCTAGTCCCAAATGTCACTATTTATGAGATAAATGCCCCAAATGTCACTTCTAAAAATATGGGCTCAAATGTCACTCGAGAACGGTAGATCGTGTGACGTTTAAAAACATATCTCAAAATGGTTAATTATCAAATTAATCACTTATTCCACTCCAATATATCAAGTGGGTCACTGGAAAATTTTTGATCTCTATTAAGTCACTCAACACGCAATTGGTTGCATTATGTTACGTTATATTGGTTTTGTTATTAAAATAAACGTATTCCATCAAATTGATCTACAAGAACTTGACGTGGGTCTTGATTTGGAAGAGTGACATTTGACATGCATTGTCTACATAGCGATAGAACATTTCAGTTAAAGTAAATTAAAAAAAATGGAATTTAAATCAATTAAAAAGAGTATGAAGAACATTTGAAATCCTATTTTTGCATATGTATTTAGGGGTCGAGTTTGACATGAAATGCCGACATTACAAAATTAGTTGTTATAACGTTATATCAGCTTTTTATTGTTAAAATATTTAACCGAGTGCTACATTTCATTGATTGAGTGATTTAATAGAGACCAAAAATTTCTCGGTGATCTGCTTGATATATTTTATATGAATAAGTGATTTATTTGATAATTAATCTTATCTCAAAACGCAACTTCGTGTTATGTTTAACTTTTTTTTTTAAACACAAAACACAACTTGGAGTGGTGTTACATATTTTTTTAAAAAGAAAAATACCAAACGCAACTTTGTGTTGCGTCACAATCATTTTTGATTTTTTAAAACGCTAGCTTATATAGCATCTCTCTCAAAACTTAATTTAAGGTGTCGCTTTTCATTATAAAATGCTACTTTAAGAGGTATTTTGTTCGTATTTTATTCATATTAATATAAATTTTTTAATATTTTTAAAACTCAAGTTGAGAATAGGTGAATCCTAGAATATTAGAAACCGTTAATAATTAAAGTTTGGTTCTTAGGGTTTAGTTTTAATTAGGGTTTAGGTTCTAGGGTTTAGGGCCCTAAATCCTAAACCCTAAATCATTTTGTTATTTATTTATTTTCTAAATATTTTTAAAAACCAAATAAAAAATTGTTGAACCATAAAATATAAAAATTGTTGAATTAGGGCCCACGCTTGATTTTAAAAAATTATTTTAATATTTTAAAAACTAATAAAAATGTAATTTTAAATTGTATTTTACTGTTAAAAACGTAACATTAAGTGTAGTTTACGGGTCAACGGATTTCAAAACATGATTTCAAGTTATGTACTTAATTATTAAAAAAAATATCCAAAACGCCACAAAAAGTAAAGTTTTGATTTTTATTCAAAATATTTGAGAGTGACATTTGTGACCATATTTTAAGTTTGTTACATTTGGGGCATTTTTCATAGTGACATTCGGGCCTTTATTAATATATATTTTTGGGGTAAAAATTGGAACAAAAAATAGCAGGTGATGATCACTTAAATCCATCTCTCATAAACCTTTCAATGGCCCCCACTTTTGGAGTCCCCCCGGCGGCGAAGAGGAGTCCGAACTTCCGGCGGAGCTGACAGAGTTGATTCTTAAGCGTTTAGGTGCAGTTGATATGCTATTGAGTGCCCGGAAAGTGTGTAGAACCTGGCGTCGTATCTGCTCCGACCCGGGTGGATTTATGGTATACGGATATGTATGAGCTGGACTTCCTTGCCTATAATCAGGAATATATAGCTCACCATGCTGTGGACAAATGCTTCAGTTTAGTATTAGACATTTTGCCGATGATCCTCTTTTGACCTATATTTCCGACAGGTATTCGGGTTTATGTTTGACATTTTACAAAACGTAGTTATTACCTATTTTTTTTAATAGCTAACTCTCTTTCGGACCCTTGACATCAAGGAGCTTGGGAGATTGTTTATGGCTTTTATGTTATATACATTGTGTTTTGTGTTTTACAGAATATAGACTTTGTTTACAATTTTAGCTACGCGAGAAAATGTTCTTTTCACACAATTTGAGCTGAAAAATAAAAAATGCCCAAAAGTCGCTATCCCAAAAAAATGCCCTATATGATTTGTACTTGCGTTTTTGCGTATGTAAGGGTGTGCTGTTGTGGGTCGTTTTACCCCAATTCTGCCCTCTACGGTTAACGCCCTTTTGAGTTTTGAGGGTCGTGTATTTAGCTTCTATTGGATTAGATGAGTAACTCTCCAGAAACCATAAAAGTGTAGGTAAAAGCTACTAGAGGGATATTAATTTTAGGAAACAGTAACTATGCTAAGCCTGGTATAGAAGATAAACCGTCGAACTTATTTTTGCAAAAATCTATTACAGTGTGTATACTTATCTAGTGACAGTTAAGTGTTTTCTTGGATTTCGAATAGTATTTGTAATTAAGCCTTCAGGTCAATGCTTAGTTGTATGTTATATGAATGATATTGTGATTGCATAACATGGGTCAGTACGTATATAAATTGCCTTAATTCATTAATGAGACTTGCACCCACTATGCTTCCCGTGCCCCAACCTCCACTGTGTTCTGTACTTCTATTTACTTGTATTTCCCTTTTCTTTCATCAATCTCTCTAAACACGTGCATAAGAGATTGATGAAATAGAGCGTGACTGCGTGAGGATGAAAACATGTCAGCTTTCAAGGAAGAGGTAAGAACAGATCAGAGACAAATGAGGAAGAAGAGTTTCCTGCCAACTTTTTTATTTGGTTTGAAGAAGTATGTACTAGTCTGATATTGCACCTCATTATCAATCAAATGTTCTGAAACAGGACCCTTTGTATTGTTTATATTTCAAATTTGGTTTGATACCAAATTTCCATTGGTAAGATATTTGCCAAGTTTAAACCATATCCAGGGTTCTTCGAGCAATAGCCAAAACTTGGAAGCCTGGTGAAGGTTGATTTACTACAAAATTCTGAAGACCAAGCTACAAAACAAAACAAAAAAGTGTCATTACATTAATTAAAGTGGCTCTCTTCTTCTCTTCTGTTTTCACTGAGTTTTCCTTCTCTTTCATTCGAGTCCCAGTAACAATATGAATTCTGCACTTACAGTCTGTAGTTTAAATGATATATGTCTTTGACATTTAATGCAATTAACCATGACTGTATGCGACAAATAATCTGTCTGAAATATAAATTATCAATTTTTGATTCTGCAGGCCTTTTATCTGTTCATAGCAGTAACCAGATAGATGTGACATATACATAGATATAATGGTCACTAGTAGATACTAACTTTTATCACCTTCCTTGCCAACATGTTTGCGGATCAAGTCAGCTGAGATGTTTAAATCTAGCATATTGTGATATTACGAACGAAGGGTTGATTGAAATCATCTGTCTGAAATATAAATTATCAATTTTTGATTCTGCGACGTATATAATGGTCGCTACTAGATACTAACTTTTATCACCTTCCTTGCCAACATGTTTGCAGATCAAGTCAGCTGCGATGTTTAAATCTAGCATCTTGTGACATTACTGATGAAGGATTGATTAAAATGGTTCAAAAACTTCCTTTGTTAGATGAACTTCATCTTTACTGCATTGACATATCTAAGAAAGCTATTAAAGCTATAGGGCGTTGTTGCCCTCAGCTGAAAACATTCAGATTAAACTACAAAGGTAATAGAGACGTATATTTCGGGTGTGATGAGAATGCTCTAGCTATTGCAAAAACCATGCCTGGACTATGCTATCTGCAGCTCTTAGGAAATAGGATTACCAGGGATGGCTTACTGGCAATTATTGATAACTGTCCTCATCTTGAATTTCTCGATATAAGGAACTGTTTCCAAGCTACTAATCTTGAACCTGATCTAGTAAGAAGGCTATCTCAGCAGATCGGGTATCTCAGACTCCCATATGACTTTACTGAGGACTGTGGACTAGATGGTATATATGATTTGGACTCTTCGAGTAACGATGATACTTCTGGACAATCTGATGCTGACATTACTTCTGATGACTATGAGTATTATAATGATGACTATGATTATAATGAATATTCTGGTGGCAGTGACACTGATTCTTACTAAGGTAATTGTGAGACATTATGTGAAGCTTTTTTTTTTTTTTTTCTCTTCTTGTGAACTGCATTTGACTGTTTGAGCGTACAGTTGTTCGTTTTTAGACCTATTTCACTTATATCTTCTGGTTACTATATTGTACTTCTCTAGGCCTCTTTTATTCTTTTTAATAACATTAATCTGTCATCATCTCTTGGCACCAACAACACCTGTCAGCTAAATGTAGGTGACAGTATTGTCTGGTTTCCCGAGAAGTTAGAAAATATGGGCTTATTTTGGTAGGCGAGTAGCTATATGGAGTTGTAATGCAGCCCACAATTAGTATATGATTCAGAACAGGCCAGTAGCCATTTGGAGTTGTTTCTTTTGTATCGCTGCAACTATGTGTACATTTCTTGATCTTTGGCTGATGGAGTTCGGGCTTTGCTAATAAACATAACTGTTGAATATGTCCTTGACATTTTTACTCTCGAAAAACTAACGCCCGTCAAGCTCGGTTAATAAAATGTTATCGGGTGTTAAAAAGTAAAAATTCCGCCAGTCAAGGGTTAGTTTCTATAACCGAGACATTTTTTTTGCATAGAAAAAAAACATTATTCAAAAGTCATTTTACTGCAATTGAATCTATTCAATATATGTAAATAGGTGCAAATGAAATTTTAAATTTCATTAAGTGGATAAAAATTTAATGAATCAAATTACTAAAAATTGTTACGAGTAAATGCCAAATTGCCAATGGACAAAGATGTTGTCCATCAAACATTGACTCATTTAAAGAAGGCTCAGCTTCGATGAGCAGTATAATACGTGCTGCACAATTTGCATGATATTATCTCACCTACACCCAATCTAAAAACTAACACCTACAAATAATTTCAAGGGTGGTTACGAAGTTTTTATGGCTAAATATTTCAATAAACCATCTCTCTATATATAACCAAGTAGCAAGAGATTATCTAACTTCTTATAGCTAGGTAAGCAACAGGACAATCAATATATGGCTTCTCTTATGTTGCTGCTGGAAGCTCTAGTTCGAGGTCAACATGATATAGCAATCGAGCATGATCCTGCTGAGAAGTGTAGAGAATCATTGGAAGACAACGTTAAAGATACTATTGGAGACGAGACCCGAAAATTGTATGCGGTTTATCATTGTGCACGGGGCTCCGCAACTGCAGAGAAGGAGATGCATACTTGGAAAATTGCTCAGATATGTATCTGGCCATAGATTTTAAGGATATGAGGTTAGTATGTTTTCTATAGTTGTAATTTCTATAAACCTGGTGAAGGTAAAGTGGCTGTATATAGATTCTGAAAGCATGTGTAACTCAGGCTGATCTTTTAACTGTCACTTCGAACTCTAATATATTATGTCAAACATGTAATTCGTCCGTTGTTTCTCACCATATGCAATTTGGATTCAAGGAAATGTCTCTTTGAAGCCGCAGATGGACATGATCATTTTACGAAGCAGCCTTCTCAACCAAACACATAGTTGTTATAGCTTTCCTCTTTGAATTTCTCATTTCTCAATCTCTTATGACATAAAACTTTCCGAAGAAGCGCCATTGATTTAATGCCATGGATATTCACATCATAAAAATTATCATAACAGGACTTGAAATTTTTATGATACGGATTATGACAAGTCTTTGTCACTAGAGTCCTAATTGACAACAGGTTTTCTTGAGCCAGCTTTGGTTCGATCCAAGTGGCACCTTGAACCACCATGGGGTTGGGGTTCTACAATTTTATCCATGTGATGTGCCACGCAATAACACCAGCACTAAAGTTCTTATTCCGTAAAAATCAGAAATAAACATCACTATAGATTTTGCTTCTTCAGAAGCTGTCCGCAAAAACTAAATCCAAAAGTTTGTGCACAACTATCTACTATTTCATGGTAACAAGAGGTTGAGAGTTCATGTACATGCGACTACGTGAGTGATGGTCCCTAAAAACGGCTCTGCTCATAGAGAGGAAAGGTTTTTTAGCTATCCAACAGCCGAGTAGGACCGGAAAGACTACCGTGCATCGTTATTGTAAATGGTCTTGTACTGTTTTGCAAGCAATGCTAGTGTGCAACCTAGGAAGTAGCATAAACAGCATGAATGAAAAAACTGCAGACTACCCAAAATAGTTGCATGCTCAACTGTCTAATGAATCTAAGAAGCGGTCTAAATCTTGTTCAACTTCATGTGGTACATAATATACTAAATACTAGCTAACCACTTCTATCAATCCTACTCCGCAAAAGAGAAAACTACCACCATATAAAGAATGTATTGCTCATTAATTTATGAAAGAAAAATTCTAGCACATTTGCACAACCATAATTGCATATTAAACTGTAAAAAGGTCAATTATCATATATATTGGGAATAATATATGAAACAGAACATAACAAACCTACAAGAAACAAAATGAACATTTTCAACAGACCTCAAATATAGTAAAGAGGTCAAACATGGTACACAACTTGGAAGGGAAAAGTAAATGTGAAACACTATCCAACTGTAATGACAGGATCTTAGAACAAAGGAATATGATGAACTCTATCTGGTTGCAGAGAAGATTCCAACTCTGATCAAGATGTCTATGCCTGCGATTGCAATTTCAAGAATATAAGCACGCCAACAGAAATTCAAAGTATAATAAAATTTCCATATGCAAGTGTAGCACTCATCAATGAGTCAAATAACCATAAGACTTTACCTTGTTTGCAATGTTATTCGAGAGCCAGTCCAAACCTTCATATAAACCTTCACCTGAAGTGGCACATGTGCTCTGAATGTACCTGTAACAACATAACTATGATGTTAGAGAGAGGGGCGTAGAGGGAGGGATGGAGGAAGCAGAGCAGGGCTTTTGATTTGTTTACCAGTGGCGCTGACGAAGAGAATGAAGGCCAAGCTTATCAGTAATCTCAGCAGCATTCATTGCATTAGGAAGATCTTGTTTGTTTGCGAATACAAGTAGGACAGCATCCCTTAACTCATCCTTTACAAGTGTAAAACACAAAATTATCAAACTATACCAAGGAAGGATTCAAAACAATCAGTGTTACTGCATATTTCAGTATCGAAAGATGTAATGCCTATTACCTCATTAAGCATTCTGTGCAGCTCATCCCTTGCTTCAACTACACGATCTCGATCATTGCTATCAACCACAAATATGAGGCCCTGAGTATTTTGGAAGTAATGTCTCCACAAAGGGCGGATCTGCAAGAACAGTAATTCAGATCGAACATTAGATTAAAGATTATGATGGAATCATCTCATTGTTGGTAGTTGATTCTTGTAAAATTTCAAATCCAGCAGATATTTAGCTACTACAAGATGTGAGTCCAGGTCACCAGTCTCTAACATTTCAATATAAAAAATAAAGAAATATGATTCAAGACTTTGCACGAATCAATGACCAGCAGAAAGGTTTTGCTCAGACATTCAGTCTCTAACATTTCAGTATAAAAAACAAAGAAATATGATTCAAGACTTTGCATGAATCAATGACCAGCGGAAAGGTTTTGCTCAGACATTCATGATGCTTCAACATCCAATACAAATAAAAGATCAATCTTTCTTAAACGATATAAATAAAAGATCAATACAAATAAAAGAAAGGTTTTACTCTGATGTATGCCATATTCGCATAATTAAGCACAGGACAATTACAAACACCAAAAAGGACACTTGTAACATGAATGTTAACATCTATTTATACTCAATATATTTATAAGCTGAAACGTAAAAGGAAGACTAATGATGAATTAACTAAAAAAATAATAAGAGAAAGGTAGCAATATTAAATTTTGATAAACATAATTTAGAATAAATACCTTGTCCTGGCCTCCAACATCCCAGACGGTAAAGCTGATGTTCTTGTATTCCACAGTTTCCACATTAAATCCTAAGGAATAATCAGATACAAGCAATGAGTCTTAGACGATAACTGTTAGGCTTTTAACGTTTTAAGGTAATATAAAAATATCTTTGAAAAAAATAAGATAGAGCCAAAATAAATTGTTCATCTATTGATTAAAAAAGAGTAAAAAATGTATATATGCAAACTACAATGGGAGGAGGCATGTTTAAGCTTACCAATAGTAGGGATTGTTGTAACTATCTCTCCCAGCTTAAGCTTGTAAAGTATAGTTGTTTTACCAGCTGCATCGAGACCCACCATCAGTATGCGCATCTCTTTCTTGGCAAAAAGCCTACTGAAGAGTTTGGTAAACGACAACCCCATCTTTTAACACTCCTGATGTCAAAAGGATCGAACGAGGGCAGTTAGATAATTAAGTAGAAACCTAAAGAGAGCTGCAGGATCACAACTTACGATAATTAAAAAAGAAAAAAAAAACATAAGCACTCAAATCTACCCTAATTTAGTTGAATATACAGATTTATCTAAAGAAAACTAAATTTGTTTCATAACACAACCTCAACATGAGGAATAAAATTCAATTTCATCGTAAAATGTAGTTTTGATTCACAATCTAAGTAAGAACAATAATAATGCATAACAAGTGAATGTAATAAAGTAAAAACCATTAATTAGTCAATCAGTTAGTTACACAGATTTTTGGCTTTTTAATAATCACAAAACTAACACATCAATACAACTATATATCTCATTGATAGTTGTGTCTACGGAAATTAAATTAGTGGAACTCTGAATTTTTATAATTGACATGGAAACATACAACCTAGCATAACGGAAGCTATACGTTCTAAACAAAAAACAATGTCTGGAAATTCAAATAATCGACCTAAACCAAAATGAATCGGTGCAAATTAATCCATAAACCGATTAAATTCAGCATATTCAATTGTGATATATACATCATATATCAGATCTGAAAAAATCAACCAAGACGATTATAATCATAACCTAATAAAAAAACAAACCGATCTCAACTGCGAAATGAAACAAAAGTCAAAGAGTTGATCCACAATATATACATACATACAAAGAAATCAGGGATGTATATGAAGCAGATCTAGATAAATTAGACATAAGTGTCAATTGAAAAAACAAAAAAAAAAAACAATGTATGTTAGATAATTCAAGCAATTGAAGGAATAAGATAAATTGAATGATTGAGATATGAATATAAATATGAGATGGGGAGAGAGAGTAAAAGTACCTGAAAATGGTGGGATTCGGAACAAAGGATGGAGATGTATGTAATGTAATGTATGATTGTACTCTGTTTCTCTTGTATCGCGATTATTTCACAAATCAGATTAAAAATCATTTTTTATAAAAATGGGTCAAAAATCGAAAAAGTTCGGATTAATCAGTCAAAAATCAGCCCCATTGGTAAAAAAAATTTAAAAATGATTTACAAAAAATAATAAAAAATATAAATCTGAAAAAAATTAAGAAAAATATTATTCTCTTATACATAATTACTATTTTAAATGGTTAAATACTCAACTTTCTTAATTTTTCATCTCAAATTGACCATGATTGATAAGTTAGGTCTTAAAAATCATATTTACTTATATTATATATATTTATATATTTTAAAATAATTTGTATAAATATATATATATATATATAATATTTGTGTATGTATAATTAAAATAATTACATATATTAATATTTATATTAAAAATAATTTTAAATTAGTTCCGATTATTGACCCGAATAATCATTCCGATTAACTCTTCATTACCCGATTAATCTTTGGACGGTGCCTCCTCCGATTAAGTTTGATTCCAGTTTTTTTACAAACACTGCTTGTTATAAACACTAGCTTACACCTCGTGCTATGCACGGGTTCTCAAGATTTATATATTTTTATTTGTATTATATATAATACTAATGAAATTTTAATATAAATAATTAAATACTAAAATTGATTATTATATAAATTTAATTTGAATGTGTATAATTTCAATTTAAAATCAAATAGTATAAAATAATATATGATTGATAAGATTTGAACCATCAACATTTATTTTATCTTTATAAATAATAATATAAGTGGTTGTTGTTGGCGGGAATCGAACCTAGGAGCTTATATATTTATAAATAATAATATTAATGCTTGTTGTTGGCGGGAATCGAACCTGGAAACTTAGGTAGTGTATTCTTTTAGTAATATTTGGATCTAACGGCTCTGATTATTAGATTAAGAAGATCTGACGGTCATGATTAAGCTGACGAAACCAAACCAAACTAAGGGGCAACCAAATTATACCTCATTTCAATTATTATAGTTTAGTATAGATTTATATTTAAATCTCTCAGCCACAAATTTTCAAAAAATTGGAAATCCTAAATCTGATTCGATCCGATTTAGGAAAAAAGAGCCCTAAATTTAATCTGAAAAATTTGAAAGAAAATGCTCGCTTAATCAGCTTTTCAAATTCTCTCTAATTAACCATACATGTAACAAGATTACGTGGTTATCACCGTAACAACACATGTTTATATTTTCTTTCTAATCTTTTGTAATTGCTCTGTGATGGCTTCTTTAAGTCACTGAATCACAAGCGAGATAACTCAAGTGATAAAAGTCTTATCAATTGTCATCTTTGAGTTCGATTCTTACTTGTAACGCCCCCAAATCCGGGGTCAGAAGATTTGGTCGTCACTGAAATCCAACTATACCAAGATCTTTTAGGTTACAGTTCTAGAAACAAGAATCCAAATCCATAAACAAAAACTTCCTTTTTCTTTTATTACACTTTTCAATTATCTGCAAACTCAAAGCTTAACCCGCTAGTATAACTTCGA
>PHNY01242258.1:4782-17583 GCA_003724115.2 Anethum foeniculum
GCAGAAGTGATAATCTACATACCAGGATAATGTCCCTTGTACTGTGCATGTACCAAGGATATTTCTTTTCTGGTGTGTTTAGCTTTTGGCTCGTTAGCTTCGACTGTTTAAATGAATTCAATTATTAAATTATATACGCATTATTAACAAAAATATTTTGCATCAAAATTCATGAGATGTTGCCAGAACATGAAAGAAATAGCCAAGGAGTGCAGCTTAATATTGTCTCTCCATGTTTAATCTGTTTATGTATACACCAGACTTCATTCATTCATGCTTCTAATCAGGTTAATTTCAAAATCACTATAAATACATGTTTCAGTTGTTATCTCTGTGTGGCATGCACACCCCCCAGTTACTAACATACACTAACGATAAACAACAGAACTGAGGACCGTGGACTACCAACATTCTACAAAAAGTTACAGTCTTCCATTTGTATTCTGGATCAAAGTGAATAGAATTGTGAATATAAATAGTTCCTAATCATGTAATATTCCTCTGATAAAGGACCTTCAATCACAATTTGTTGAATAGTAGCACCACCACCCTACACAAAATTTTCATGTAATGGCGACATGATTAGCAATTTGCCCAAAGTAAGCTTTTCGAGGCATAATATAATAATGCTAAAAGTTCTTTCTCACCTTCTGACTTGCATCTCCAACTTTTCGCAGTGTCACATGCTCCCCACATCTCATCGCCCCAACACCAGCAAATTCCACCTGAAAGGAATAATGTCAGGTATCTAGCAATTTGCAACTTCCACAACTATTACTAGTGGGTGGTGGGCAGACTAAGAGCTTTTTAGAAACGAGACTTATTCAAATGTTAGCTATTCAATAACGATAAACTATATTGTTATTTACTGTACCTGGATACCCTTGCTTTCAAGGAACTGCTTAAAATCAGGCATTTTAATATCTCCAACAAGAACTGATTTATGTGGAGGTGCCGGGGTAGAAAGAGGAAGCAGAGACAACATGTCCTCTGTCTTGCCCACTTCAGCATCAACCCAGGCTATCTCGTAATCTCCAAGCTGTCATTTGGGCCAAATGTGGTACAGTAAGCATTCCATTCTTTAAACACAGTCTTTTTTTCGTTAATTTTTTGAACACAATTTCGAAACATTCTTTTATGTGTGCAAATTTGTGTCCACGTGATTATATAGTGACAATCTAATTTAGGTACCGATAAGAAACATGTACAACCAATTTCATGGGGGCATCTATAGTTGCAACCCATAAATTTGCATGTCCTATCATAAATGTTAGGTTCGTTCTTCAGAAAACCCCATACAGACATCAAAAACTTACATTCCATGCATGAGTTGCGACAATCTAATTAGATTAAGTGTTCGCCTATTTTCTGATACAGTTTTATGACTTTATATTCCATAACAAAACGTAATAATCCTTGTATCAAGCACACATAGAACTAGAAATCCCACAGAAACTAGTAAGACAAGCCTAGCAGTAAGCAAAGAAAATCAATTCCATGGAAATTCCACTTTACACAGAGCATCATTATAAAGATATAAACCCCTCACGCCCAGCTGTACGTTTCAAACTATTGTCCCTTGAAAACATACTGAAGAATTTGGAAAAGTACCATAATTAAGAAGCAAATATCGAAATTCTGGTTGCTGACCTAGTCTTTACCCTTATTGATTGCAACTATTTAATAAATAAAACCATTCTACAAATGTTTGAGCACATACATGTGAGTACAACTTCTACTAACAAAATTAAAACCAAGTGAAACTGAAAGATTTATAAAAAATGATTGATGATTTCATTAGGTATTTGAAAATTGACAGGTGAGATTGATTATATACGATGAAATTAGATATCTGCAGACAAGATTGAGGCAAGCACAGACCAAACTTAAAGTCGGATATGTAAAACTAGAAACAAGACTTGGAATGTTCTAGAACCAGGAGAAGGATAATGGTGAGGCTTTCTCCTGCCCCCCCCCCCCCTTTTTCATGTTTATCTGTAACATCTAAGTTCGCATTACCATATTTAGTTTCTATCTAAAAGGCGAACCACACATCTGAATAATGCATCTCAGTACGAAATTCATGTGTCACAACGGCTCAAATGGTATTTGTTGGGACAAAGTAATAACTTATCAAGGTCACTTAATTAGTATATTAGTAATATGATTGTAAGAAAGAAAGAAAGGAGAACACTACAATACCCGGTAGAAAAAAACATAATGCAAGTACACTTAGTGCATTTAATTAGCAAAATCATATGCAGATATGACAAAGGCACAAGGCTAAAATAGATCCCAACCAATATATGCAGAAACTCACCTTCTTAAAAAGCACGTTGCTCATTAATTTTTCAGAAAGTTGAACCTGTACACCAGACCAACAGTTACAAATTTATCCAGGTACTATAAGTAAATATTTTGCAAACAGATTGTTCTTGTAATACCTTA
Source organism: Anethum foeniculum (assembly GCA_003724115.2). Classification (NCBI taxonomy): domain Eukaryota; kingdom Viridiplantae; phylum Streptophyta; class Magnoliopsida; order Apiales; family Apiaceae; genus Anethum; species Anethum foeniculum. The sequence goes on from PHNY01242258.1 coordinate 7,231, forward strand.
TATGCACATAGATCAGATGTGACATCAATTGTTTCATCGATCTGAGGAGCATATACATGAGGGCAAACATGTTTCAAACAGTACTGCTTTAGATGCTCTGTGGCCTCTGCTGATCCATGCACCAAAACCTTACAAGCAGAAAACGATTAAAACATTATTTTGTGACATATCCTTCCTATTGCAACTAAGAAACCTTTGATTGGATATAGACAAAGACTGAGGAAGTCATTAAGGACAAGCCAACAGATCAATATCTTTTATCAAATGTGAAGTGCAAAAGTAGAAAGATAGTAAGGGACATATCATATGCTTCATTGGACAAATCAGTAAGGACATAATCTTTACTATATTTACAACATTACAGTACATAAGACTCATTATGCATACAAGCTTTAGCGGAGCAACATGGCCTAGAATTGATTTAACAGAGCGGCCATCGGAACGCCCTTCAAAATCCATGTAACTCAATGAGGACTTGACTTGGACCTGAAATAGAGAACACATTTGACAAACTGAATCATTACCTTCACAACTTAAAATAATTGAGTTCAACAGAACATCATCACCAAAATTATTTGAACAAGTAATTTAAAACTAATTACTGTAACACCGTAACAGTATATCTTCTTTTGATGGACATTAAAGTGCAGAAATCATTATTTGCATCTAATTTTGTAAATACATAGCATTTTCAACTACCAGATACAATTCTAAGTTGTATCAACTCCCTTTTTTTTTGTCAAGGCGGCGCCAAGGCGAGGACATGACATCCTGGCACCAGAAAATGGCATAGCATCCTGCTCACCATGTACTCACGCCCGGTTATTTTTTGGTGGGATATATCTACAAACCCTAGTTTAGTTCTTAACTAAGCAACTAACAACTCCTTAACCTACTTCATCAAATGGTGCAGCTTCCCACTCTGGTCACATCTATTGTTTCATTTTCCACCTTTTGTTGTTCGATTACCTATTTCATTTTATTTTTGTTTTAAGCTCCACTAGACACATTTAACATAATTATATAATCCGTAGAATATATGGAAATAAATAGTTATACAACTAATTTTTTTAGGAAAATTAAATGTTACGCAACATACAATTATACAAAATTATTATTACATACATTAATCATTAAAACTACCTGTTTCATATTGTAAGATTCTAGGTATCCATATATTTGTGTGTAGTACTAACTAGGATTTCTATTTCTACGCAACATATAAAATAATATATTAAAAGATGAACATGGATAGCATAGTGGTAAAGGTGCACCCTACTCATGCCCAGGTCGTGGCTTCATATCCTCATTCCCAATTCCCTTGAAGAAGTATGTGTAACTATCAAAAGAGATGTGTGTGTGTGTGTGTGATATATATGGTGAAAAACATAGGCATCGCATCGTGGCAACTTTACTACGGTCGTGGTGCCATAACAACTATGCAGAGAATCAAATGACAAAAAATGGACTTACTGTAAGTTCAGAAGAGACAACTTTTGATGGCTTCATGTCCAGTATTAAACTAGCGGCACCTTCATCAAGTTTTCCCTCAAGATCTCCATCAACCTAACGGAAGAAAAACAATGTGAGACATACAGACTGCAACATAACTACGCTCCTTATATAACTGACCACATGTCCATATGAAGTAACATATCTCATGAACATACAATATGCAAAGTGAACTAATCAGTCAGAACTTTCTCTTTCACTTCCAGGTTTATATGTATAGATGTAAAACTTTAAGAACGCTGCGTTATCCAAAGAAGCGATTATATATAAGTATAGATGTATCTTAGAATGGCAATCATATATACATATCAGTATATCACATTAAAATACGGTAGAATCAAAACAAATATTATGCTGCTGACAAATTTTATGGCACCCCAATCTTGTTGCTCTAGGGGACACTTGGCAAAGAAATTTTCAGCAGGTGTCAAGTTTCAACAATTGTATTTTGTTCAATCATATCCTAGATTTTTACTTTAGTAATAAAATTATAGGAAAATGAGAAGCAAGAGTATAGTATTTACTAGAAATTTATATTAAAAGTTGACTTACTGCCATGGATGCATGGTCCATGTCTTCTTCCTTGATTACATAATCATCTGGATTTATGACTTCACCAAAATCATCCCATTCAGAGGAATTTTCATAGAAAGGAAACATAGGGGCAACACTAGTTGAAGGTGGAACAAATCCATCAATTAATATGTCTCGATAAGCATCACCACTTGGAGCAGCAGCTGAAAGGAATATAAATTCATTACTAGAGAAATTATAATATGAAATAAAAATTGCACTTATAATATGGGTCGGTAATTAGATCCAGATACATGTACTTGGCGATCAGCCTATGCATATATGAGGAAATAATGAAGTAAAAGGTCACCACAATATAAAAATGCTACAAAACTCGGGACTACTTGACACTGACCAATGCTATATGATATACCAAGAATCAATGGACATATACAGAATAACCATATGGAAGAAAATGAATTTCATTCAAAGGCAATTTGGCATGTTAAGTTTCAATTGACTTGCGCGGTTATGTTAGAAATAATATGTGTTAACAATCCAAGCAAAGCACCAAAAAAAAAAAGTGCATATCAACTGACAATTTCTAATAAGGCGTGGTCACGCGTTATATAAAAATTACTTCTACTTTTAGGTTAAATACCAAGTAAAAGCAAATAATAAACACCAAAACTTAATGTGGAAAACCACGTCCCAACTAGTACTATTAACCAGATTAACTATCAACAATAAAATCAGTTAAACTCGCCGGTGGTTTTTTCAAACAAAACTTAAGCATATGTATCAATCATTGAAAATGTGTATATATAGCCATCACAAACTTAACTACCAAGATTTACCATATTTGTAATTCAAGTCTTAATTAACTTGGTATACAAGTGTTACCAATTAACCATTCTTGCTACCTATAACTTTGTGACCAACACCTACCATCTAAATAATTATCTTCATACACAATATTATTTAACAGCCTTTATTGACTCCAATCATTCGAACCCATTCTAGCATATTGGGTTTAACCCTGACAAGTTAAGTGAATGATAATATGGACAACCGTATGAACGAGTCACTGAAGGACATAGCCCATAAGCTTGGGAGAGACTACAACTGGACAAACCAAACTAGCAACTAAAAGGAATCAAGTGTAACATTTTTAAATGGTTCATCCTTGAGCAACTTCAATGACTATGTTTTTCAATAAATAATATTAAAAGAAATGTAATCAAAATATCAAGAAATCACATGTACCATCAGATGCCACATGGCTGGAGTTACCATCAACAGCCATTGGATCGCCTACAGGTATGTCAGCCCCAACAGCCGCTTTTGATTCTTCCTCCTTGATAAGAGTAGCTTTTAGAGCTTCTTCTTTTTTAATTCGATCCTGCTCTTCCTCGTAAGCAGCTAACTCTTCACCAACCAAAGGAACCCTCTTGGACAAGATAACTTTGACAGCTTTAGGAGGTGGATCTGACTGAAGCATTCGAGCGAGTGTGCCAAACTACATGCAGTTCATGGAGCATTTTAATATATTTCTACAGGATAGAAGAAAAGAACATTCAACTTAATCTTATAGTTGAACATGCTATTAATACAGTACTACTGTAATTTTTCACTGTAAGAGAAGGTAAGTTTAACACTTTGTAGACTAGTGCAAATAAAATAATTAATTTAGTTAACTGGTAAATTAAAGTGCCTACTAAAAAAACGGTTTTTGGGTAATTTTGGAGAAGGGGAAAGAATGCTTAAATACTATCAATTTATAAATTACAAGAAAGAACCAGAAAATATGGAGAACTCTTGAGTTAAAACATTCACATCAACAATTTTAGAAAAAAAAAAAAGAAGCTGTATTCATTTTGCTTTTTTAAGTGAATTTGATCATTTCGTAGACGTCCAGCTCTAAGTTATAATATGGTCAAGCATATGTTTAAACATATGATTCTAAAATATGGTGTGCATGAAGATGCACATCAAATGCTTATGATAAATGCAAAATAATATCCTAGAGTTCACCTGGCCTCGCTCGGTAAAAAGAATAAGATTTTTCACATCAGCTGCCCACTCAATGAATATGTCATGTGAAAACCCAGCTTCCAAACTGGCCATGGATGACAGAACAACCTAAATAAGATTTATAGTTAATTTCAACTTAAAAAAATTAAATAGAATCAAATCAACCCTTTCAAGATAGACAGGGATTCCAACCTTTGGACCATCTGGAACATTTTCGAGTTCAGCTTTGCTTATTAAAAGTTTTACATGCCTGAAAATTTGTAATATATATCCGGTTATTAGGATAATTACTGTAGCATACAAACTGAGGATGAGAAACAGACTACATTGCACAATAGTAACTAGAAACAAAAGCATTTTTTCATTCTTTATCTTTTATACAACTGATGGTCAGAGAAACACCCAACAAAGGAAGCAAATAAAGAGATGCCATACGACATACTGCTATAATTATTTTTTAAAGATTCTATGCACTCATATACAACGATAATAAAGTTCTAAGGGCATCTTACTTCAGAAGAAAGGAGTTATCACGAGAGTTTTCAAAAGATTTTGCTATTGAATCGCTCATCCACTCAAGAAAACTCTTGACATAATCAATCGTGCTAGAGGATACATTTGAGAGAAAGTAGATAGGATAGGTCAAGTGAAGCTGTGCCCAGCACTGCAAATACCAAAAAGTGGTTTAGAATATTAGCATTAGATACTGATATTAGATCATAATCCTGCAAAATGACCTGTTCCAGTATCAAAATCAACTCCAATATCCGACCAGCTGTATCCACAGGCAGCAGTACATTTCCATCCCCCTTGAGAGTCCTTAGAATGGTATCTGCAAAATTAACCATTCTTTTATTTTGCATAATTTTCCGTGTATATTGCATTGTAAACGAATTTCAGGCAAATCTGAAAAAGAATTCAAATTCAGGAACAAGTGATATGTTTTTTTTATCAAGTAACAGATTGCAATCAGGTTTCCACTATGATTAAGGAAAAGGGTAAATTACCTATAAATTCTTGGTCTCTTTGACGTCTAGCAGGCTGACTATTCAAAGCATTATAAGCATCAGTGATAAGAACAGCGGGCCGAACAAATGATTCTAGAACAGTTCCATTTAAGTGCCTGATGAATATCATGACTGTAATAGAGCACTTTCCTTTCAGAAATTTAAGATAGGATGAGTGCACCGACAGGGTACCTTTCTTTGCGATGATTAAAGTCAACAGCATATATGACATCTTCACCATCTTTTGTTATCTTCCAGATAGTACCTCCTAACAGACGGCCAGCTTCATGAGGAGAAATTACAATTCCTTCTCCTTTGCCTAGCATGACTCACAATAATACTTAAATCAAAGCAAGGAACAAATTTCAATATAAAAACTGAAAAGATAGTGCTCATCAACAAACTTGTTCTTATAAAAAATATAAGCAGAGGGAAGAGAAGGAAATTAATAGTACTTCCGAGAATAGAGACCTATAATCTTTTGGTTATATGCAATAATACTTGGAGTAAATCTGTTGACACTTTTACGTACATAGCATAATTGACTAAGAATAGAGAAATACTCCCTTCGTCCCACCCAATTATTAACGTTTGTGAGAGAGTATACACGTATTTTAAGATGAATATAAAGTATAGTTCTTTAACTTATTTTTATTATTTTCTTTTATTGAATAAATATTGAATGTTTAAATTTTTATTCAGAAAAAGAAAATTTTAAAAATAATTTATAGAACTAACTTTATATTCATCTTAAAATGCGTGTCGGACACTCTCTCACAAACGTTAACAATTGGGTGGGACGGAGGGAGTAAAAAAATATGGTTATCTGCATCAATACTAAGAGTAATAAGACCATCTGTAGAGTCCCCATATTTGGTCCACCTATTTTACAGTGATCAGTGTAGTAGTGTCGACTAGCTAGGATCGAGGGGCAATGTATTCCGTTTATACTATATATCTACTAATTAAGATGGAGAAACCGGAAAATTACCAGATTTAATTACAAGTTAGAGCACTAAATGGGTTTTGTCTAACGGTATTGTGTAACATGCAAAGACGGTGTCAGGACGGGGGCAAAAAAAACTTATTAAAATGCATAAATCTTGTATATTTTTAATTATAAGAAAATCCGTTAACTACAAGTATACTCTAGTATCTATATTTCAGTTCATCATTTTTTTTGGAATAATCAATTCTATCAAGCCAGTAATAAACTACACACACACACACAAACACACATGTAAACATATATGTGGGGCAAGAAATTTAACAATTTACAGAATTCTACATCTAGGCAATTGATTATATTTTAAAAATGTTCTAGGCTTCCAAGTGCCAGCGACCCTCCACCCCACCCCTAATAACATGGGCAAATCATGTCTAAGGAACAAAAATATAAAAGTTTCACTAAATTCTTCTTCCTATGTCTCATCGGTAAAGGACAATAGGACGTAAAGAGAGTAGCCTTACAAGGATTTAAGTTAGTGCAGAAATAGACATTTGGAAATTGACGATGGGCTTAAACCTTATGCAGAAAAAGAGATCAGGAAAATGACATCAATGCCTACCAGACATGTGATGATTCTGGGAGTAAGCTAGTGCTGTCACATTTTGAAAAGCAGAATCGACGTCATCCAGTGTGAACAAGTCAAACTCCGATACTTGCTGCAGCAGCAGGGTGAAATAAAGATGTCAATAATTAACATGCATCAAAGCCAAAAGACGTAAAAAGGTCAAATATCAACAGCAAGTGTGCTACTCATAGAGTAAAAGAATGACCAAATGGTTTAAACAGTTTGCTGTAACACTAGGCTTTCATAGGTCCAATAAGATAGCTATAGGTACATGCATTATTGAATACATAAGTAACACATATTCAGTTGTACGAACATACTCCCTCTGTCACATAATAAACGTCCTAATTATTTTCTAATTTTTTCACGCATTTCGACGCAAATAAAAAAACATAGTTGTAGATATTATTTCAAATTTTTTGTTTTGTATAAATATCTTATTTTTATACAGAACAAAAGAAAATGAGAAACTAAAGTCTATAAATATGTTTTTTATATGCGTGGAAATGTGTGAAAAAAAACTTGAAAAAAATGGAACGTTTATCATGGGAAAGAGAATGCATATGTTTATATGACTGCATGTTCAGATGTTCTAAGCATCACCGACTACTTGATTATACGAACAATAACAAACACCAGTCATAATTACCAAACACTCGACTACTACACTACTACGGCATCAATCCACGACGTTAACTTACAAACAGAAATAACCATCAAAAGCATTTGAAAACAAGATATTCACCTTCCGCGAAAAATAGTGATCATACAAAGTAAGCAACCCTAATCTATGCACCGGCACAGTTGAAAATACAGGAGCAGAAAGTCCAAGCTGTTTCATAGCATAAGGCAAAGCTCCCAAATGTAAAGTATCAGAATGTGACAGCAATACAGCATCCACACTCGCCGCAACCCTAACAAAACAAACACCATTTCACATCACATATCAATCCTAATCCTGACTCGAAAACAATAATTCCACACTCTTTAAAAACAACAATGTAGACACATTATTGCCACGAGTCAAAAAATTGGGGATAACCGAAAACAATTGTTCAGCACTTAAAAAAACAGCAATGTAGAAAAATTAATGCCACGTGTATTAAAACTAAAACTGTTCTCACTTAACAGCGAGTCGAGATAAATTGGGGGAACTAATACTAATACTAATTGCAAGTCGAAAACAATTGTTCCGCACTCTTAATTACTGCAATGTGTATTATAATAGAAACTGTTTTCACATGAGCGCGAGTCGAGAAATACCGGGAGAGAGGCTCGAGAAGGGAGGGGTCGAAGTGGTCGGTCCAGCCGCAATCTAGGAGGAAGTTGAAGCCGTCAATAGAGACGAGATAAGAGAGTGGATTCTCGTTGTAGACGCCGCAGAGTGGCGTCACTTGCACTGATGTTCCCATTGTGCTTTCTCAGTTCTGTTGAGATTTGGGGGAGAGAGGGTTTTAGCTAATAATGCGAGGGAGGATGATGTGATTGGGTCGGGTTTTATTCGGGTTGATTTTAAAATTGTTTTCAGTTTTTGGGTCTCCGCCCGCTAGGGAGTCTTTTGGAAAAAAGATTGTACGTTTTTGGAAACGGTTTTTCTACCATGTGCTCACGGGCATATAATAAGCGCAAAAACTTATAAATTTGGGTGGAATCAATTAAAATGGCTTAAAATTATGAATTTGTGCGCTTATTATGTGTTCACATGGTAGAAAATTCGTTTTCGAAATCATTAGAATTTTGTACAAATACATAATAATACGTAGACCTACAACTCGACTAACCGAGCGTTTGGGTAAGCTCGCTCTGAATTCAACTCTTATCAAATTTGATAAATTTATCAAACACGAGTTTTGACAGCATTTTTGTTTGATAAATTTATCAAACACGAGTTTCGAATAGAATTTTTAGTGTTCGGTTCGTTAAACTCCTGTTTAAATTTAGTTTGCTTTGTTCGCTATGTTTGATAATAAAATAAATTTTTTAAATAATTCTCAACAATCCAACTATACGGCTGTTAAGTTATATTGATTTTAATAATGTGGAAAAATAATTAAAAGTTTACAAATTTATCTTACATGACTTTAAAAAAAAAAATCAGTAAAGCATTGTTTCATAAAATGAGATTCATTCACAATTAATAAAATAAAATTTTTAAAGTGATTTTTCAACTATCCAACTGCATGGATGTTAAGAAATTGATTTTAGTCATGTGAAAAATTAATTAATTTTTTTAAAAATTATCTTGCAGGGATTTTGGAAAGAAAATCATGTAGAATTACTACCCCTAAAATGAGATTTGTTCTCGATTAACTAAATAGTTTTTTTAAGTGATTTTTCGACGATACCGTACGAATGTTAAAATATATTAATTTTAGTCATATAAAAAATAATTATTTTTTTACATTAAATTAAGTTAAAAATCACAATTTTTTTTTAAAAAAATATGGTATGTCAATGAACTGTTCGTGTTCAGTTCATGCTCGATTCGCTCAATAAGTTCGTCGGACAACTTGTGTTGGGTTCCGTAACTATCAAACTCGAACTCGAACACTAAATTGTGTTTTATAGTGTTACCGAACATAGTTTGTTTCGATAAATTTTTGTTTGTGCTCGTTAAACGTTCGTCCAAGTTCGGTACGCTTACAACTTTAATAATACTATTTGAAAGCTATACAAGAATTATTCTTAGATTTACAATAAAAAACAAAAATATGTAAACTAAATAAATAACTAATAAATACATTTTGTATATAGCATATGTAATTTTTATAAAATCAAAATAGAATTATAATTTCAAGTTTAAACTTAACAAGATTTGGCAATGCTTGACTCATTATAATTTATTGACTTAACACTCAACTAATAAAAAAATTAACATTTAAATATTTTAGTTTTTAGTTCAAATTACATTAAACGCAACACTAAATTACACAACACGAAAAATACGGATCCTTAATAGGACATGTTTGGATTTATCATTTATGTACACGAAATACAAAAGTACAGGAGGAAATATACAAGTGAACGCATTATCAAGTCTATTACAATTCATCTTAGTAATTAACGTGATTATTGAATGATTAATTATGTCATATATAATTGACAAGAGAAATTTATTGCGGTTGATCATTGAGGATAAAATTATCAATATATTAAGGTTCGATTTCTAGTGAATACAAAATATTAACTTAACGTTCTTATCAGAACAAATATGAGAATCAACTAAAATTAGAAAATAATTAAATTATTATACATTATCTTTTGATGTTAAATGAATTAAAATTATTAATAAAAATTAAATGTTATTTAATTGAATAATGCTAAAGGTACCAAATTTGTACCCAAATTGGTTCAAAATGTTTGTGTCATGTACTTGTTGGCGGCTACAAATCAATAAATAATAGTAGACGCATTCACATAAACTTCACCCATAACATCATTTTAAATGTCAAATCAATAATATCACATTATTTAAGACTAAATTTTGACACCCAATACAATACCTCTAGCGCTACTCTATTTAATTGTGCACCGTAGGTCTAATGATTTCAAAAACAATGTAACATTTATGAAAGTAAGTTAGAAATCATCAATATACTTATATAAAGGAGAAGACGAGGGCGTTTATGTGGCGCATCTCAGATTGTCTTATTCTATTTTTCAAATTTTCTCTATTTTTTGAATTAAAAAATATTTAAAATTACAATTACCTA
>PHNY01242270.1:21950-33090 GCA_003724115.2 Anethum foeniculum
AAAATATTTAAAATTTTCATCATGAAATAATAAGCACCATTAAACAAATATAAAAATAATTATCAGAAGATATTTTAGTTATATATATTAAAAAGTACAACCAATTGAACTTATTTTTCAAATCGTGAAAAGACTCCATCTCATATTCATAAAACTTGAATTATGAACAAAATAAATAAGTTTTATCTATTTTTTATTTTATTTTTATTAGGTTACAATTTTTTCAATAAAACCATTGATTAGGAGTAGTTTGATTTTCTCCCTTAATTTTTGTTATTATTTATAATTTTATTTTCTTGGATCAAATTAATAGATAATTTTATTTTAGTTATATTACACATGGTTTACAAATAAAAAATAATAATTCTTTGTAACTACAAAATAAAATATATATAAAAATGATGTGAAATGATAAATATTATATAATTTATATTTTAGTTTTAATACAAAAGTTTTTGAAAAAAAATAATATTTAACCCATTTATTACATAAACTTTATATAAAATAAACTTTATTATATTTTTCATAAACTTAGGTTTACAGTAAATTTGTAGGTGTACACCTACTGCGCTATTATACCGCAGTATGTAGTGAGAAATTACACGTACTGCGGTATAATACTGCAGTATGTACTAAAATTTTGTTTTAATCCTGAACGTTGAATGTTTGATCGGATGGCTAAAACACAGTATGTTGCATAAGACGTCCCTGACATACAGTTGCCAGGGACCGGACGCCAAATATTAATAAGGTGAAGTCCCGTTATGTCGCATAACATTAGCAGACCTATTTGCCCCTCCACAGGAAATGGTCTTAGGAGCCTGAGCTACCACTCGCCAGCATGGTCAACATCAAGTGGGGACTTGGCATGCATGAACAAGGGGGTTGTGAACTTATGTGTTCATAGTAGCTGAGAACTTTGACTCATTCATCACAGTTGTCCCAACTCTTCTTCTTTTATTTATATAACCCCTGTACTACATTTATTTTCCTCTTTTAATTCCCATCCATACTCATCTACCTTCCCATTAACTCCCACCCACTACTCATGTTGTAAAAAAAATACTATGATTAATTTCCCATAATAATTACAGCCCATTTCCGTAAATAATAGTAATAATTATAACAAGGTGAACATTCAATTTTCTGGTCAAAAATGTAAGTGAATCATAAAATGTGTTGCCACAATGGTGCATGTTTACTAGTATGTTCATGTCTATATTAGTTTTTTTTAATGAAACAAATAGGTTAAGTTTAAGGTTTACTTTCATAGAAAATGATGTTTACTAAATTTTTTTCTTTTGACAATCTTTTTTGATGTCACAAGATTCAATACTTTCATGTTAGTAGCATCTCAACAAGTAGCACCAATAGATCTATCTTGTATTCATTTTTTTATAATATTTTTCTAATGTGACATGTTTGGGCAGTGGACAGGTATTGTAAGACATGGCAGTATGAAATAGATTGAAACCTGCCTCAGATCTTTCCAATTCTTTTGACATAAGCATAGAAACTGATTCAATCTTATTCTGTTTGGATTTTTCATCTTAGTACAGGCAAAAATCCATTATATTTTCTTCTAAATTCAATTTTGTTTTGACAATTTTCTGAATTGACAGCCACTTTTATTACCTGCTAGGCTGCTACATATATAACTCCAGATAGTTTGCCTTCTTTTTCCTGCAAGTGGGCTTGTCTCCTTTTTCATGCTCAAACAAGAGTTCCCAATTGCCAGTTCTGATTTGTCCCTGCCAGGTCTTTGTTTCTATTATCATCTTTTTATTAGTCAATCTTAGTTGGATAAAACTTTTTGCATGTATTCCCAGCCATATGTTATTAAAGTATGCATATTTTTTAGGCAAAACAAGACTACCCTTTGAGTGTTCTATGTTTTCTTGATAACTTTGTAGTCTTCAAAGTTGAAAGTTATATATATGTACACATATTTGTTTGGTCTGTGTAACACCTGCAACTACACTTTCTGTCGACTATTCTTGGTTCATAATACTTTGTAAACTGCTTGCTGCAGAGTTTGATGGTATATACAGTTCATCACAGATTTTGATACCACAAATTAATCTTTTTATTAGACCCTTCTTTCCTTTCTTCTAAATACACAAATTTTGGCTTGAATTTACCTTGTACAAGCAAATTTAGCTGTTCTAAGTGATGATGGGAACTTGGGCTTTCTTGAATTGTATAGGAATGTGCTTGTTTATCCTTTTTCAGCCTGAAACTTGTTTGGCTAGTGTTCGGTTCATTGGTAGTTTAAAGCCAGGTTTTCAAGGGGATCAGATGCATTGGATAGATAATGATGGGTTGTTTCTATTATCCAACAATTCAGATTTCGGTTTCGGGTTCACCACTACTCCTAATGATGTTACTTTGTTTGTACTGGCAATTGTTCATTTACGCAGTTCAAAAACTGTTTGGTCTGCCAATAGAGGCACCCCAGTTAAAAATTCTGATTTGTTCAAGTTTAATGAAAGTGGCAATGCTATTTTACAAAGTGGTGGATCAATAATTTGGTCTACAAACACTGCAAAAAATGGAGTTTCTGTTATGGAATTGCAGAACTCAGGAAATCTTGTTTTAGTTGGGGATGATGGTAGCATTATATGGCAGAGCTTTAGCCATCCGGCTGATACTTTGTTGTCAAACCAGGAGTTTAGAGAGGGAATGAAGCTTGTCAGTGATCCGGGCTCGAACAATTTGAGCTATTTTCTTGAAATGAAATCCGGAGATATGCTCCTTTATGCAAATTTTGAAAAACCACAACCATATTGGTCTATGGGGCAGGATAACCGAAAAACCATCAACAAAAATGGTGCCGGTGTCACTGTTGCATCCATTGAAGCCAATTCTTGGAGATTTTATGATAAGAACAAAGTTTTTCTATGGCAATTTATATTCTCAAACAGTGATACAAATGCCACTTGGGCTGCAACTCTAGGAAGTGATGGATATATTACATTTTACACTCTTGAAAGTGGGACCTCAAGCAATGATTCACCGACGAAGATTCCTGCTGATTCTTGCAGCAGACCTCAAGCTTGTGATCCATATCAAATTTGTGGTAGCAACAGTTGTCAATGTCCTACTGCCCTTGCCTCTAAACCAAATTGCAGACCTGATGTTGCGTCCCCCTGTAACAGATCTAAGGGTTCTATGGAGCTCGCAGATGCTGGAGACAGCCTTGGTTATTTTGCCCTTGAATTTGCTCCACCGTCTTCCAAGACAGACTTAAACGGTTGCAAATCCTCTTGCCTTGATAATTGTTCATGTCTTCTCATGTTCTTTGAAAACAAATCTGGAAATTGCTTTCACTTTGACCATGTTGGAAGCTTACAAAGTTCAAAAGAAAATGGTTACGTTTCATACATAAAGATTTCAAGTACTGATGGCAATGGTGGAGATTCTGGTGGCAGCGGAAGCAGCAAAAAACATGTGTTGATTGTTGCCATCATAGTTATTGTAACAACACTTGTTATTCTTGTTCTACTTTTTGCAGGAGTACGTTACTTTAAAAAGAGTAATGTTTTGCCCGAGTCTCCTAAAGAAAATTCTGAAGAGGATAATTTCTTGGAAAGTATAACTGGAATGCCAGTTCGTTTTAGTTACAAAGATCTCCAAGTTGCAACCAAGGACTTCTCTGCAATACTTGGGCGGGGAGGCTTTGGTTCTGTTTATGAAGGAGTTCTTAAGGATGGTACCCGTCTGGCTGTGAAACAATTGGAAGGCCTTGGTCAAGGTAAAAAGGAATTCCAAGCTGAAGTCAGTATCATTGGCAGCATTCATCATTTACACTTGGTGAGACTAAAAGGATTTTGTGCAGAAGGTACACATAAACTTCTTGTTTACGAGTTCATGGCGAATAATTCACTAGATAAATGGCTCTTTAAGAGAAAGAAAGCAGAGATGTTGGACTGGGATACGAGGTACAATATAGCTTTAGGCACAGCAAAAGGATTAGCTTATCTCCACGAGGACTGCGATGTGAAAATTGTGCATTGTGATATTAAGCCAGAAAATGTGCTTCTAGATGACAACTTCCTTGCAAAAGTATCGGACTTTGGTCTTGCCAAACTAATGAGTAGAGAGCAGAGTCATGTCTTTACAACACTAAGGGGCACTAGAGGGTATCTTGCACCGGAATGGATCACTAACTATGCAATATCCGAAAAGAGTGATGTTTATAGCTACGGAATGGTGTTGCTTGAGATCATTGGAGGCAGAAAAAACTACGACGCATCTGAAACTTCAGAGAAATCACATTTCCCATCTTATGCCTTTAAGATGATGGAAGAAGGTAAATTAACAGACATTCTTGATGCAAATTTGGAAATGGCGAAAACGGATGAGAGGGTTATGGTAGCAATTAAGGTTGCTTTGTGGTGTATTCAAGATGATATGTCTCATAGACCATCAATGACAAAAGTAGTACAAATGCTTGAAGGGTTATATCCTGTTCCTCCACCACCAATGTCATCACAACTGAACTCTCGCTTGTATTCGAGTTTCTGCAAATCAGTTAGTGAAGAGGGCACCTCCTCGGCCCCGTCAGATTGTAATAGTGATGCATATCTTTCTGCAGTAAGACTTTCGGGCCCCAGATAACAGCTGGAAAAAATAAAACAGGATTCTTGATCAAGATCAGTGTTTCCTTGTTTTCTTCTTATGTTTGTCCTTGTATATTTCATAGATTACTAAAATTATGTACTACTAGCCATTATGTATATATAACTTTTCCTGAGTATGTTTAGTCATGTTCTGTATTAAAGCAGTGACAGTAATCTTCTTCTATTTGAGTTCCATTATGGCATTATCTTAAGCAGAGTTTTGAACCTTTAATTGGTTTGGACTTGTTTATTTAGCCTGCCTATATAAATCTGTTTCCAGACAATGTGTTTAGATTCTCCAATGTCATGAAAGAGGAATAGACATTTCTATGACTGTCTTGAAGTCCATTCTCCCTTGTAGAAAGGCAGTTTCTCTAGCCAATCTTCTGCTACGAGACATTTATGCATGGAGCTCCTTCTTTTCGTTCTTTAGGTAGTTCGCTCAGGCTTGTTGGGCCGCGACATCCTGGCAACTAAACTCTTGGTAGTACTAGTACCCTTCCATTCAGGATCAAAAAAAAAGAAAAAGAAAAAAGAAAGACAGTTTCATATTGGGCAAAAATTCTTATGATTGCTTCTAATCTTCAATAAACTTCAGCCATTACTCAACTACTCAAGCAATTAAATAACATAAAGTATAATATGATTGTGTCTCTTTACCCACCTTGAATCTTAAATTTCTGGGTTAGATGTGCATTAGTGCTCTCCTTGTAATGCACACCTCCCTTATTAAATAAAAGTTGCTTGACCTCATTTATTTTTAAAGTGTGTGAATGAATATTAATCTGACAATGGTGTTTATTAGTGATTGTGGGAGTCCAGGAGCTAATTGAGTCATTTAAACAAACATTAGTGTATATATACGAGTATTTTGACAAGAAAAGAAAAAGAAGTCATTGGCATGTTTTCTTCATAGTTGCTGCATGGAAAACTAAATTAGTTGTTAATTAAATTTAGTCAACTTTCAGTTTCTTTTATCCTGGCTCGGTATTAATGGAATTCGAACTCGAACTCGAGCTCGGACTATTTAAATATTTTATCGGTTCTAACTTAAAATTCAAATTAGACAACAAGGCTTGTGAAATTTGAACTCGAATTATTTAAATATTTTATGGGGTTTAGCTCAAAATTCAAATTACTCGACAAGACCTGTGAAGTACACGAGTCGCCAGTAAAGTACACGAGTCTCAGTATATCTCATATAAATATTCAATATTAATACATTAACTTAAGCGGAGATCTCGTATTCTAACTAATATTTAGCTAAATCGACTCGAATTCTCAAGTTGAGTTTCAACATATGAAACTTATTACGAGCTATATATAAATCTTAATTGTCAAATTCTAGTTAAAGTTCTTCAGAAGAAATTTTGTGACATTCTGTATTTCAGCATAATTGTTGAAAATTGCCTTATCATGTATAAACTATTCAATTTTTGCGAGTTGTCTTATGTTTTCCTTTTTCTGTCAGGGGTAAGTTCTCTTATGTTAAAAGATCACCTTAGCGAAAGAAGAGAATTCTATCTTTGGTCCATTAGGCTTCAAACTTGGGCTTCATTATTTAGGAGAAAGCATAAAAGAAATGTATTACTGGACAGGTGAGGCCCAATCCTACAGACCACAACTCTTTTAGCCCATTTATATAAAAGTTCATTTTAATTAAAATCTTTTTACATTTTGGTATTTATGAAAAAACCCAATATCCAACACCTAAATCTCTTAGGGGCCGTTTGGTTCAACTAATTCTAGTATGAGGTATGAGTTTTGTTCATTCCAAACCCTTACCTCATGTTTGGTTGATCTTTTTTATAATCTGATACTCATACCTTAAACCCACCAGGTATCAGATTTGATACTCTAGGGGGGAAGGTGGGTTTGAAAGAGGGGTATGAGGTATCAAATTAAACTTTATTATTTCGTTTTTATTTATAAAGTTAAATAAATTTTAAAACACATTTCTTAAGTATGATATTTTTTTAATCTGAAATNAAATTATGTTTATTTTTATTTACTATTAATAAGTATATTTTATTTTTTTAAANTAAATCATAAGTTAATATTTAATTATTTAAATTACAGTTTGTCAATTACCTATATTTATTTATATTTTTAAAATTGTATAATAACTTAAACTCAATACATACTATATATTATACTTACAGACAATATAATAACAAAAAAATTGTTATTAATTTTATTAAAAAAATAAATTAAATGATAATTATTATATTTAAAAATCACAACTATTACTAACATACAAACATTTAAACAAAATTTTACATATAAAAGTTTGATTCAATCTATGACATAAAAATATTTAAATTAAACAGATTTATTCCATAACTGAAACAAACACAAGATATCATAAATGATTCCTGAAACCCATACCAGCTTAACCCGACTCCTGATTTCAAACTCATACCGTCTCACGAACCAAGCGACCCCTTAATGTAATGGTATCTTCGTCACTCTTTTTGCGGGATGTAGGGAAAGATGCGTAATTGTGTGTAACTAGGAAAAAAAAATATTCAATAATATATAATCGAGAAATATAAGGCTAACATGTAATAAATTTCAGGGTTTTTACAAAAATACCTAATTTTAATTTTTTTTGTAAAAATATGTTTTGTTAACATTTTTATTTGTAAAAATATGATTTTTCAAAATTTTTGCAAAAATACGGTTTTGCAACTTATGCAACCAGATGCAACCTCGATTGTAACCAAAAAAAATTCAGTTATTTTTTAAAAAAAGTAAATGAAGTTGCATATCTGGTTGCTTTTGATTGCATAACTAATTTTGCAAATATTTTCAAAAGATAGTAAAATCGCAACAAAAAAACTTAAGAAAATAGTGATTTTCATAATTTCTCTAAATGTTATATACCTAATATTTTATAAATTCTCTTGTAAATTGTTGTGCAGAATTTTAAGAAACTAGTCGATAAAGTCGTGCTACGCGGCGGCATTATAATTATTTTTTTTTAATTAGTATATAGTATTTTTTAAATTAGATTGTTAATAATAACTTTTAATAGTTAACACGATCCTCTCTAATGAACCATACATTTGTTAAACACGATCCTTCTATTTGAACCGCTCTAAATTCTATTTTTCAAAAATCTACTCTATTTCCAATACAACTTTAATTATATACTCCCTCCGTCCTGGTTTTTTGTCCGCTATTTTCATTATAACTTGTCCCAAAAAAATTGTCCACTTTAATAATTATGGTAAATAATATGTTAATAAAAGGAAAAAATAAGGTGAATATGGTAATCGAAGACCTATATTATGGCAACTATTAATTGTTTTCGGCTTGATTGAATAAAATGTGGATTTTGATTGATGGACAAGAAAAACGGGACGGAGGGAGTATCTTTTATATAAATTCAAATACTTTTCTTTTATGAATTTGCACAATTATTCTACTTTCAATAGAACTTTTAATTATATTTTATAAACATTTATTCTACTGCAAATAGAACTTTTATTTATATGTATTTTTTAAGAATTCAAACTTTTCTCCGCTATAAATTTGAACAGCTATTCTACTTCCGATAAAATTTTAATTGTGTGTCTTACCTATTTTCAATAAACTTTTGATTATATATCTTCTTTATAAACTCAAATCTTTTCGTCTATATTTTTAAAAATCTACTATATTTCCGATACAACTTTTAATTATATGTCTTTTATATAAATTTGAAATTTTCTCCTTTAAAAATTCTTGTCTACTTCTATCTCAGTTCGTCCGTTTGAAGAAAGGAAGTATCCCGCGATTCATATGTCTCTCCGTTCGAGAAATGAAAATAAGAGGACCGAACCATTTCAAGTATTCTATTTTCAATAAAACTTTTGATTATGTCGTACAAACACCTATTTTATTAAAAATTGAACTTTTAATTATATGTTATAAATTCAAACTCTTCTCCTATATAAATCGAACATATATTTTACTTTCAATGAAACTTTTAATTATATGTATTGCCTATAAATTCAAACTATTTTCCGGGGCCCTCTCTAATGAAATATACCTTGTTAAATATGATTTTTCTTATTGAGCCGGTCTCTCCTTAAAATTGAAATCCCAACTTTAAAAATATATAATGAATAATCCTTCAATTATTTTTTCAATAAAAATCGAAACTTACAAAACAATAAAATTTATAAATTCGAATTATTTCTTATTAAATTTTCATTTATATAACTTCAAATACCATTTGTACTTCATATTTCGAATATGCTATATGCAATCTAAATTATATATCTTTTTTTTATTTAACCAACATCTAATCCTACGAACTCTTGTAGGATATTTTTCAAACATTCGAACACTCACCTAAACTCTTGATATCATGATAAGATAATCACAAAAAAAATTCTTCCTATTCAATATTTTTTTTCGATTAGGAATTTTAATTATATGTTTTTATTATATGAACCTGAAATTTTTTCCTCTTTTAATTCGAAAACTATTTTTCTTTCAGTAAATTAAGTTTTTATTTTCCAATAAAACTTTTAGTTATATGTCTTCTCTATAAATTTGAACTCTTTTCTATTATATATTTGTTTTATATTAGATTATCAATATTAATTTTAACGATTAATAGGACCCTCTCTCATGAACTATACCTCGTTCAACATGATTTTTCTTTATTGAGCCGCTCTCCCGTTAAAATTGAAATCTCACCTTTAAATATTATGAATACTCTTTTTATTAATTTTATGAATAACAATCGAAACTTACAATAAAATAAAATAATTTTTTAAAAAATATGTCTTACCCATATTCAATAAAACTTTTAATTACATGCCTCCTTAATAAATTTGAACTCTACTTTCAATATAATTTTTAATTATACATCTCTTGTATAAGTTCGAACTGTTTTTTTTTTATAAATTCGCAGAACTATTCTACTTCCAATAAAACTTTTAATTATATTTTAAAAACACTTATTTTATTACAATAGAACTTTTGATCATGTGTATTCTTATGAATGCGAACTCTTCTTTTATATAACTTTGAATACCTATTATACTTCCGACAGAACTTAAAAGAAATTATATTACACTAAAATATTGAAATGAAACATTGAGAAATAGAATATATTACATAAAAAAAGTAACACAAAAACGGATGTTTTAAAGTCACCTTTAATATGTTTACACTTTACTCGTGAACGAGAGGTTAGAGCAGCTTGCTTCGTGCTAGGAGAACACGTACGATGTAATGAATTCCCTCTAAAACTTTTCTAAGTTAATCTTACGAATATTATTCTTAAAGATAAAGCTAATAGGTATAATTATTAGTAGTTTTGTAACACCAGTTAATATAGATATCCAGAATTATACTTATAGACTTTTAATTATATATAATTTTGAAATATATTTTCTAATTTAAAATATGGTAAGAGATATTATACTACAGATAAAACTTCTTATTATATGCAATTTTTATAAATTGGAACTCTTCTTATCTATATATTGGAATCCTTATGTACTTCTAATAGAATTTTTAATTATATATAAATTCGAACACCTATTTTACTTCTAATATGCTACTATTTTTTATATTTAAAATTCTAAAACTCTAAGAAAAATAGATCAAAACGATCTTAGCTGCGTTGCGCAGCGGCCCTAAACTATATATTCTTAAAAAATTCAAATCAAGATTATTTAAGAAAAATATACTATAATTATATAGATTATTCATATTGTTGATACCGATTCTGTGTCACGCTTTCTTAGGCTGACACCCGTTAAAATATACCCCTATGTTCATCTCATTTCTTTACATTTCGCAGAGAGTATCTGACACGTATTTTAAGGTACATATAACGTATAGTTCTGTAATCTTTATTACGATTTTATGTTTTAAATAAAAATTAGCTATTTAAATTATTTAGAAAAGAAACATTTTAAAAATAAATTACGGAACTATACTTTATATGCACCTTAAATTGTGTGCCGGACACTCTTTCGAAAATGTAAAGAAATGAGACGGAGTATAAAACAAAACAAAACTATTTGCATAATTATTCATAATACCAATTTATATCACGTCTTCCTGGGCCGACAACAATCATACCGGCTTGTATCATATTTTGTTAACCCCGCACATGTTATAATAAAATAATATATGACTAAAAATATGTAAAGATACAATAGTTGTAAAAAAAAAAATTACCTCAATGTCGAAAAATTATTTATAAAGATTTTGAGTTTATTTCAAATATGCTAAATCAAAGTTTTTATTATAGGATTCGCTATAAAATTTTATGTTGTTTTGCTTTAAATTTGAGTGTCTTTTCTATTTCGAATGGGTAACTTGATTATATCTTTACCTAAAATTTAGGAAGTTATAAAAGATAATTAAACGTTATGATTGTTACGCTGACACTTGTTAATATATATATATATATATATATATATATAACAAAATAAAACTAATTATATATATATATATAACGAAATAAAACTATTTATATAATTCTGCGTAATAACAATTTATATCAC